>JANHGN010012717.1:0-31980 GCA_024605025.1 Megaceryle maxima
TGTTCTAGTTTCCTTTTCTAATCACAAGTCTCTCTCCCTTATTCCCTTTCTCTTCCCCTGTGGGGAGGGAGGGGGGTTAACAGAGAGAGTCTGTTACAGGTCTAAGGGGCTGCCCTGACCCTAAACCATGACATGAATCTAGATGCCACTCCAGAAAAACAGAACACAATGTTCCCCTTCAACAGACCCTCACTGTCCCCAGAGACAGTTCAAATGTGATAGGTACCTTTTCCACTTACCTCTTCAGGTTTTTCTCAAAGATCCAGTGTCTTGTCTGTGTCTTTGCAGGTGAGGGGTGTGCCTGATGGCACCATGACAGTGCATGCTGTCCAGGTCTGTCAACCTACATCTCTGTCTTGCCACACATAGAGACAACAAAACTCTGGCAGCTCCTGGGACAGTGGCTGCTGCTGGCAGGTCTTGTTCCCCATGGAGGAGGCTGAGTAACACTGCAGGGCATATTTGCTCCAAGAGCTTGGAGGCTTTCAGCCCACTTTCCAGACCCACAGCAGCTCATATATGCTACAGAGTATTTCTAGGAAATGATACAGCCCAAAGGTAGCAGAGGACTCCTTCTGGTGGTATCTGTTGTTTTATTGCAGTTTGGCACAATGTCTTCTTGAGGTGCATAGCCTTCTAGGTTTGAATACACTCTTAGACTAGCTATTGCAGGAACCATAAATATCCCTGAGATAGATTTATTTTAGTGATGCTGACAAGGAAGCTGCAGTAGCCCAAGGCTCAGCATGAAAATAAGCTGCCAAGGGTTTAATCAATAGTTTTGGCCAGAGCTCAACAGGCACACTGAGTAACACACATGGTTACTGTGAAGCTGACTGATGTGCACCTCCAAAAGCTGCTGCATTGATGAACACTTTGATAGTTCATAAGTGTGGTTTGTGAACACAGGCTTATATCATAGAACCACAGAATTATTGAGGCTGAAAAAGGCCTCTGAGATCATTAAGTCCAGCCTATGTCCCACCACCACATTGGCTAGACCATGGCACTAAGTGCCACATCCAACCTTTCCTTAAACACCTCCATGGACAGTCACTCCACCACTTTCCTGGGCAGCGCATTCCGATGCCCAATCACTCTCTCCATGAGGAAATGCTCCCTAATACCTAACCTAAACCTTCCGTGACACAGCTTCAGGCCATGCCCTCTCGTCCTGTCACTAGTTGCCTGGGAGAAGAGCCTGACCCCCACCTGACTACAACTTCCCTTCAGGTAGTTGTGGAGAGTGATAAGGTCCCCCCTGAGTCCCCTCTTCTCCTCATGCCCCCATTTCTCACCTATGTGGTCTTTATCACTAAGATCAGTGATAGTGATTCTGTCCAAGGTGAGCTGCACAGGACCTACCAGATGCTGTTGCTTTTGAATCAGGTGGATGGTGTGTGCTGCTGCCCTCACAGCCTGTACCCTGCTCCAAGCCAACAAGACAGTTTCTTTTATCCTTAATTCCATCTAGTCTGTATATCTTTCTCTGTTCTTTTCTTGATTTTTTTTTCTTTCCTGTTTTTGGTTGTGGGTTTTTTTGTTTTGTTTTGTTTTGTTTTTCCCTCCAACACTGACAATTATCCCTGGGCAGCTGTCCTATTGAAAATAAATAAAGTGTCAGATTTTGATGGAGATATGTCAAATGAAGCCTAAGTGATGACACTATGACCTGTTTCACTTGTGATGTGTACTTCAAGTTTGAAGCAAGTCAGGCCTTCTCTCTTTCTCCTGTGTGACAGTGCTGCGTGCCTGTGGTCAGTCCTGGCTGCACACATCCTTGTGGCATCGGGCAGCGAGGGGCTGTGACAACTCTCCTGAACTCAGGCAGTATGTTTTGCCCACCACCTGTCAGTGGTATGTATCAAATTAACCAAGTCCTGAAATCAGGGTGGTGGGTGAAGGAAAAAATTAAAAGATGGAGTAAGAATTTGCCCTATGTCTCTTGCTGTGGTCTCCTAAATATTATTGACATATTTCATAGCACTGCATCTGAACACATGATCTCAGCCTTTGCAACAAGTCCTCTGACATCTCTATACATCTTTAACTAATGCCAAAGGCAGATGTATGATCAAAACACAAAACCAGGGACATACTGTTATTCATAGTAGCAGGTTAAACACTTCATTATTCATTCCTGTTACTCTCAGCAGCTCTTTCTTGATACAGATCTCCTCAGAAAGGCTTTGAGGTCAAAATTTACCTGAAAAGAAAGAGGGGGAAGGGAGAATGTCCAAGAAACATCCATGAATTCAGACCTACTTTCTGAACAATAAATATTTTAAAAACAGCCAAACTGCAATAAATATCTTCTTAATAGAGTCAAGAGGTTTTTTTGTTGATCAAACCTTAATAGAAAGTTTTCCATGCAAATGTCATTTTGTAAAAAGAAAAGCAGCAGGAAAATCCCTCAGCCAGTCCAGGTTTATAATCAAGTGTCAGAGACTCTTAAGACCCCTTGTGATAAGAATTTCATCTAGGCTGAGTGACATGTACATTGCAAAAAGTGTTTTAAGATCCAGAGAGAAAAGATTTCCTGACTTCAGCACATGTATCATGTTTGTGAATGCTGACTGCTTTGTTTGCATTACACTTGCCTTCCTTGTCAGCACCCCAGCTAAAATACAGCAACCCCCAGGCAACTTTCACAAAAACACAGTGGGAAGAACGTACATTCATGTGTGGCGTCAAGTTCAACATTGCACAACTCCATTTACTCTACTCGAATGGGACTCACACAATACACACAGGAGAAAGGGTGTATTTGCCTCCATACATGGGACTTGGGGAACTTTCTTCAATTAGCTGCACTTATTTGCCCAGAGCTGGTCCTTGGCATAGAACACCTGAACAAATAAGTAAAATTTTTAAGAGTCATTCCTCTGATTTATGAAAGAAAATAATCAGAAATACTCATTCCATTCTCCACTTTTCCCACCGACGACATAGCTACTAAAGCTGCAGCAATGCCCATACACGCCTATGCCTAACCTAAACATGAAGATTTATCATATACTTATAGAATGGTTTGGGTTGGAAAGGACCTTAAAGATTATCTAGTTCTAACGAGTGTATCTATCTCAGAGCCCAGCTACAGGGCTCCCACTGAAATGGTACTTACCTATTTCAGAGTCCATTTAAGGACTTATGCTAAGACAGTTTAAAAGTTAAACAGGTATATTTGATTCATTAAAACGTCAGAGAGGCTCAGAATTGCCATTGATAAGGCACTGACTGCAGAAAGGTCATTGACCTCAAGTAAAGGATTCCTGAGTAACATCCAACAGGATGGAGGCCCAGGACTGAGGTATAGTGCTGATAGATAATAGAAATAAAAGGTGTAGCATATAGTGAAGGTGCAAGTCTTACCAAGAAGGTGTCCCTGTCTTGGATGAAGGAAAACGAGGGAGTATAGCCTTTCAAGCATCTCTGCTAGATTCTCCAGTCTTCTGTCCCCCCAACACGCTTCACCCCCACTGAGAGGTGTATTCCCTTTGTTATTTTTATATCCTAATTCTGTCTGTCCCTACCTTCTAGGTGACTTTTAACATGGTTTGGGTGGAGAGTTGACTAACATGTTTAGCATGTACTCTTTTAGGCTCATTATCATAATCAGGGGTGTAAACTTTAATATTCATTTTGCCATAAATTAGGCAAAGGTCTCTGCTCAGACACTCTGACCTTCAAGATTTGTTTGCGCCTGTTGGTTTAGCTAAAACAGGGCTGTCTTATTCAGTCTAAATCTACCCTCACTGAGCTTAAAGCCATTACCCCTTGTCCTATCATTACAAGCCCTTGTAAAAAGTCACTCCCGAGCTTTCTTTTGGGTCCCCTCCAGGTACTGGAAGGCCACTACAAGGTCTCCCCAGAGCCTTCTCTTTTCCAGGCAAGTTATTCTTTCATAACTTTGCACTACCTGAGAAAACACAAAATGAAGGAGCCCTGGAAAAGACTGAAAGATTATTTCAGATCCTCCCTGTAAACATTTCTTGTGACTTTGTTTACAGTAGTTGCTTGCAGCTGATTATCACTTTGGAGCCATTACCCATATGTGAAAGATGGCCCAGTTCCCTGTTCCTAAGTTGCCTTTACTTTAACAAAAGTCCAAGGAAGATTAAAATAAATGAAAAGTCAGGCTGATGCTCTCTGAAAGGGCAACCTTCTTTCCTAGTCAATAAATAGATCCTTGATATCCTTTTCTGACAGCCTTGGAATTGGACCTCTAGCACTAATGTGAAAGCTGTGATTTAAAGTTGTAGGGTAAAATTCTCCCCTCAGTTACAGCAATGCAAATCTTTAGTTTCAAGGAAGTCATCAGAGTGACTTCAGGAGAGCTTTGTTGGGTTGGCTGTGAAGTAGATGGGATCTAAATCTTGTCCCACAGTCCTTTATGTATTAGCATTACCCCTGCAATCTCAACATTGCATTTTCACATTTATAATTACACCCGTATCATACAGGATTTTGCTCATCATTTTGCTGTGAAGAACCCCCCACAAATGCTTTTCAATCAGTGTAGGAATGTAGAAGCTCAAATCAGTAGGAAACACTGCTGAGTTTTCCCTCAAAATCTGTGACATATATTTGAAAATGAAGAGGTTATTATTAATTTCTATTGACATTCTTTACTCATGATTGTCCCAGAGAAGGCATTCTTCTTGCTTGAAAAGTGGTGCTGTTTACAACCTCATCACAATGGGAGCTCAGTGGAAAAAGCTGGAAACAGACCTCTAGGGAGCTTCAAAAAGCACCTGTCTATTAGACTGCAAAGTTAAAACCAGGGAATTTGATTTTCCCAGCCTTTCTGAGCATCTCTGAGTGAGAGAGGAAGAAGGACCTTGTTCCCTGTCTTTACTGCAGCCCCTGGGGCTGGGCTTTATGGACCACTCCGCTCTTGGTGAACATCTCTGGGATGCGGATGCAGCACCACCCCCAATCTCCTGGGCTCAAATCTGCAGGCTGGGGCCTGTGGCAAGACAAGCTGCAGTGATGCACGCTATTCCCATGCCCACGTTTCCCTGGAGAGGAAGCACAGGTTAAAACATAAGTTCAAACTCCTGAAACTGGCCAAGATTTCCTGTTGGCAGGTCTGTTTGCTATTGCCATATGCTATACACTGCTCTGTCTGTCCCCATGTCCTTCCTTACCCTTCACTCTGCACCACCCCCTGATAAGTCACCAAATATGGTTCAGAGACATAAGCACATGTTCAGAAAATGCACTAGGTAAGTGCAGAAAACACACAGTTAAATTAGAAAGTTACATCAGCTCAGCAGAGTATGACTCTTTCCTGGGGTTGTGAATATCAACACAGCAAAGCAGTTTCTGAATCTGACAAGCTATTAATAAATTTTTTTTTTTTTTTTTTTTTTTTTCAGAGCTTTAAAAAGATGTTTGAGGATTGGGAAAATTTGCAGGATTGGAAAAAAGCTCCTATGAAGCCTTCTGTCCTGGGTTTCTCTCTGAGCACTGGCACAAGCCCTTTCCCTCACTTTTGCAGGATCTGCTGACCCAGTCTATTCAGAGGTGATTATTAGTGCCAGCTACAGCAGAAGCAGCACCACATTTCTGTTTTTCTCTGCAAACAAACACTTAAGCCCTCCTGGCAGGACTATCATGCCTCAGGGGAAAAAATGCCCTCGGTCATCAGATCTGTCAAGTTTTAGTAACTATCTGTACCAGCAGTGTAATGTCCGCAGCAGGCAATACAATTGACACACAATGTCTCTCAGCATTAGTTTACTGCGTTGACTCCTATGAGCTACAAAGATCTCTGGGAAGCTTCAACTCTTGTGACCTAGTGAGGAGGAGACAGTCTGCCTGGGTTCCTGTAGCAGAGACAGAGGATGCTGAGGGCTGGGAAAACTTAAACAGGACAGCAAGGTCAAAGCTCAGTGGTGAGTCTTAGTGCCTTTGGGCCTTGTGAGATCTCCTCAGCAGCTGGAGAGAGCACTGATGGCTTTTATAAGCACTTAGTTTGGGAGAAGCTGTGCCTGCTGACAGGTGATACCTGTGGCTTTTTAAAACAAGATTTCATAACATTGAGTGTTAGCATTGTAATAGTTCACTAAAACACTGCTTGGGCAGTATAAAATGTACAAGAACTGCAACTGCAGAAGATCATGCAGCGACAATGAGGTAAAATTATAAATGTTACCAAACTGGGATCAGAGATGTAGTTGATGGGCATGGTATCCTATCATTTCAGATACTCATACACTGGTGCTGAAACAAATATTCTGTATCCACTACCAAAGCAGAAAAAATCTTTTCAACTAGCATGGGACAAAATCAGGAGTTTTGTGCAAGAGATAAAAATTACACTCTAATAATAAGAAAAAAAAAAAAAAAAAAAAGGAGAGAGATAGCATTCCTTCATGGATAAATCAATTTTGAGGTTATACATGTTTTAGCAGTACCCAAGGGAAAAATATACAAACAAACTGTGTGGGATTATAGAGCCCAAGCCAGAAGGTAAGGCTGGGCAGAATGATCCCAGAAATATATATAGCACATCAAAAGCAGACAGTCAAATAGGATTTGACTCCTGGACTGGTTAAGGCACCATTCCTGTTCACAGGCAATAGGGAGCTGTCTTTTTACCAAGTTACAGGCAAACTTGTTACCCAACACAAAAATATAACTAGAGGTGGAAATCCAGTTTTGGGGTGGAAAGTGAATTGTGAAAGACTTTTATTCCATTATGAAAACACAGAAAAAAAATATACCTGAAGATGCACAGGCAGCAAATAGCAACATCCAGCAGGATAAACAGCATTCAAACTATCCAAACCAAATTAATCTATCAGATTATGATAGAAAACAATTTTTTTTTCAAGCTCTTGAACATTTTGTCATTTATGTATACAAGGCTAGCAGGAACCCAAGAGCAGAAGGATGGCGGAGCGGGGGTAGAAAAAGAAGCAGGGGAAATGTGACTGCTTGTATAAAACTACCTCAGCTGAATGTCCCAGTTTGTATTGGATTAAAATAAAAGTCCAGGTTAGTCTTCTGTACTATTTAGACCTGTTCACTCACCACACATCACAAAAGCACATGTATTTGTGTTGATTACCTCCATCTACTCCACTATATTCAGTTCTTTTGCTGCATTGTTGCATTGATTTCTTCTGTCTAAATCACACTATTGATTTTACCCGCTCCAGTTACACACCCATTTACTATGCTTCTCTCAGTCACTTGCTTGATATAATTGGGAATGTGTAAGATTAAGTGCTCATCTTGCAAATACTTATGCATATAAATCCAAGGTCACCAGTTTGTTGCAGGGTCTATGCATAATGTTTTATGTGTGGGTTTTTTATAGAATAGAAGGGATTACATGAAAGTATAAAATGAGGATTGTATGTAATCCTTTGCTCTTGTTCTTCACCAAAGTAATAGCAAACAGTTCAAGGCTTTCAGCTGTTCTGCCAAAACTATGCTGAAGGGCAGTTTTAGTTAAAGTTATTAATACAGAAATGAAAGTAATGCTTTTCTGGCAAGATAAGGCTAGATTTCCAGCTGAGGTCAGGACTCACCATTGCAAACAAAATATAAGGCAAGTATAGAATCAGATATGTCCTATGCTAAGTGTCTGGATTTTTTCAAAGACTGCACCAGAGACATTGATGTTGTTTGGAAGTCCTCTCCTGACTGCAGACGCAGATCCTTTGGAAATTCTACTTCTAAATACCATCCATATATCAGAGCTACAAGGATGATTAAGGAGTATCTTTCTTATGAGGAAAGCCTGAGAGACCTGGAGAAGAGAAGACTGAGAGGGGATCTTATTAATGTTTACAAATATCTGAAGGGTGGGTGTCAAGTAGAAGGGGCTAGTCTCTTTTCAGTGGTGCTCTAAGATAGAACAAGAGGTAATGGTAGCAAGGTGAAACTCAGGAAGTTCCACTTCAACATGAGGAGAAACGTCTCGTGAGGGCTTTAGAGAACAAGTGGTATGAGGAAAGACTGAGGGAGCTGGGTATGTTTAGTTTGGAAAATGAGAGGCTGAGGAGGGACCTCATTGCCCTCTACAACTACCTGAAAGGCTGTTGTAGAGAGGTGGGTGTTGGCCTCACCTTAGTAACTACTGACAGAACCAGAGGAAATGGTCTGAAGTTGCAGCAGGGGGGGATTAGATTGGATATTAGGAAGAAATTCTTTACAGAAAGAGTGGTGAGGCACTGGAACAGCCTTCCCAGGGAGGTGGTTGAGTCACCATCCTTGGAGGTATTTAAGAAACGGGTAGACCTGGTGCTTCAGGGCATGCTCTAGTGGCAGGCATGTAGGGGGTTATTTTGTGTTTCTGAAGTTGTGTTTGATCAGGGTATTTAGGTGGTTTTTTGTTATGGGTATGGTTGGACTCAGTGGTCTAGGAGGTCTTTTCCAGCCATGAATGTTCTGTGATTCTTTCCTGTGAGGGTGATGGAGCACTGGAACAGGCTGCCCAGGGAGGTTGTGGAGTCTCTATCTCTAGAGACTTTCAAAACCCATCTGGTTATGTTCCTGTGTGGCCTGCCCTGGGTGATCCTGTGCTGTCAGGGGCCTGGGACTTGATGATCTCGAGGTTCCTTTCAACCTCTAACTAATTCTATGATATAGATGCAGATCTTTCACAACTGGTCAGAAACTTTCTATCTACACATTTTCTGTGAGTAATTATGTATTTAAATCTTGTTCTTTTCTTTTTATTTTTTCCTTACATTGAAATGTGTAACTTTAATTGTAAAACTAATGGTTCTTAGTTAAAACCTGACATTTTACATGTATGAGCAGTGTTAATTTTTTTTTTTTTCAGATTGTCAGTGAGAAGTTCATATATTCCACAGGAGAAAGAGCATGGGTGTTTTTCAGAGCTGGTGTAACGTTTAATAAAATTACATTTAAAGTAATTGCATAGGTGTTGTTCCAAGCAGACACAATTGAATAACTCAGTAACATTTAAATAGTTTATTGAAATACATCACTGATGTGGAGAAAATACGCTCTAAGTTTTTTTATGAGATGTTATCACAAACTGTACATGATAAGCTGTTTAGTACCCAGCAATTATTTTCTAAGTAGAAATTATTTCCCTTGAATTATAACTGTCACTCAACCTCCCTGAACTCAGGTGAAGATGAGGAGGAATTACTTTTGAGATTTTTTTGTCAAACAAAATAAGAACCTCTTGCACAACACTATTTCTGTCAGTCATTCCTGTTTTGAAGCAAGGGAAAAGGCACATATAAAATAATACTACCAAAGCAAGAATAGACTATTTGAATGCATGGGGAAAACAGTGCTAACTAGTTAATATTACTGTGCAGTTTCATGGGTCCCTTAGATGTTATTGCCTATCAGCTTTATAGCTCTTTCATCCAAAAATCCAATAATTTGTAAAAAAAATATTGTAACCACAAGGCAGAGATTTTACTTTTCATATAAAAACCTCATGGTGACACTATGAAATGGTACTGCTTAGCAATCTTTATGTGATGCTAAACATTTGACAGACCTGTCTCTGACCACCTTAGGAAGGATTTACTAACTTGGGGAGCCAAAGGTAGGAGCTCAGCATCACCTTACACTGAACAACCTCTGCAAATTAGTCACAAAACAAGGTTTTCAAAAATATTTGCCCAGAGCTTTTAACCAAGAAAATAAGCACCAATATTGTTCTTAGGAAAAAGAGACCAAGATGAACTAGCTGTTACCTTCTTGATTGTGGTATAACTCCTTAGCTGTGCATAGCAATTGCCTACAACACAATCACCAATATGCACTAGCAAGAAATGGGCTTCTTGGTGGTGCTGGCAAGCTCTGCATAACTCAAAATACCAAATCAGTTCTTCTCAGGTATTTGGGGGAGCTATACTGTTGCAATCAGAGAATACCTCTGCTCATATGGAAGTTATGCTGGCTGAAACAAACAAACAAAAAAAAGTCACATAGGCACTTGGACAAATCTGCAAGCAGAAGCATCTCTCTCTCATAGGTATCCCCTGTAGCCCACCTGCCCCTTGCAGCAATCTGTAGTGGGTGCAGAGCCCCTTGATTTGCTCTAGTATGTGCTCCTCCACTACCATGTCCAGGTATAACAACCCAGGGCAGGGACAAGAGAAGATCTTTTCTTCTGAGCCAGGGAGTGGCATTTTGGGGTTTTCTTTCACCCCCCAAGGACTCCAGGGTGGTCAGCAGGCTTCCCTGGAGTAGAAATAAATGTTGGGATAATGCAGATAGTGGTTGAGTCCCACAGATACTCCATGGGGCTACCACTGAAGAGCACAACAGATCATGATGTGTGGACAAAATTAATGTAGACATTTCTTTTTCAGGTTGCTTTTATCTCAAAATGATTTTTCTGCTTGGTGTTTTTCCGAAGTTCCCTTATATGCTCAAGGTAACAGGAGCAATCCATAGCTCATGTTCATTATTGCAGTGCTGTAGCTGGCTGTGAACATCCAGGCATTTTCTCAAAGAAAGTCTGGGGTATAAGAAATATTCAGAGCAAACTGTGTTTTAAGTTTCTCTTTGAAAATGGTCTGAAAGTGGCTTGTTTGCTTCCCTGTCCTAACCTTTCTTAAAGAGTTTGCAATATCCATATGAAGGCACAGACCTGGTTTAGTGGCTGAGGTGGTTTTATTTGCAGTTATAGCTGCATCAGCAAATAAGCTGCACTGCTGGAGGATATCGACTGTCTACCTCACAGCTGTGTGATCAAACCATGGTCATTTATTATTCTGTTATTTTCAACCTCCAACTTCTTTAGCCGGCAAGTGATCTCAAACCACCACTTTCTAGCTTTTAAAATCAATTGATAAATAGCATTTGTTTATCTCCAAGGAATCAATGCACAATTACTTTGAACTGTTTCAAGAAAATAGGATTTTTGAGATACTATATTCTCCCTTTACTCTCTTCAACAAGCCTGATTTAAAAAGCAAAATGAAAGAACCACAAGTAGTGATGCAGACTTACAGAAACATGACTGTTCTGCTGTCAAATTATTTTGTGAAACTGGGATCTTTATTGTTAATTCCAGATCTTTCTTTCCTTTCGTCCTAGACTTCTCTCTTCACAGGAGAAAGTGGAAGCTCCAGGCTTTAGAGTGTGTTTTGAATGTAAGGATGTATATAGTATGATATTTACTGTGAATTACATGTGAAGAAATTCAGAAGCAGCAATTAATCAGACAAAGGAAGAAATTTAGAATTTCATATATACAAAATCTCAGGCTTGGAAGGACTGGCATAATGGGTGAATTTGCTTGAATCCAGAACATCTGACAAAATCTCTTAAGCCATCAAAGTTTTCAAAAACAGGAATAAAAAACTGTAATATGGGGCCTATCAGTCAGCTAGTGTGAAACTCTATAGCTGTGAGTTTAGTAGCTGCAGAAGAAACTAGTAAACATTACCTTAGCAAGTTAGGAGAATTTGGGTGATGGACCCAGTGTACCTGGACTTTAATTGATTCCATAGGAAAATCTACATACATAGGCCCATGCCTGACTATTGTAAGAAATAACATTTTAAAATCGCTTTAGATATGATGGAGTACCAAGACACAATATACTTGAGGAAATGATGTTATTCTTCTTTTCTTCAGAGAGTTTTATGATTAAGCAACTTTGAGATTACTTGACATTGATAGAACAGGGTTTTACTGGAGAGGTTATATCATGTGTCACTGCAGCACACCTTCCTCTTTGCAAGCCTGACTCAAAGGGCACATAGGAATTAATTGAACTACTTTCTTGAAAGAGTTCCTGTCTAGAATAGAGGAGTTTTCCAGGGACTTCTGAAAATAATATTTGAGTGTTTCAAAGGAAAGACAGAATAAAATTGTAAGAAATGAAAAGGTAGATTCTGCTTAAAAAGAAACACCTTTAATTTGATTGCTTTAGTTCAGGACTCTGTCCAGAATCATAACCCTTTTTCAATACATGACAAAACCCCTTAGTTATTTATGTTCCTAATTATGAAGGAAAACAGACATTAAACAAAAATTTTAGTGTAATATACTGATGGCAAAATCTAGAAAAATGGTAGACATCAAGAGCAGGACATAAACATAGAAGACTTTTAACTGCAGAGAATTAGGAAGCTGTGTAAAGGAGAGGATATACAGAATAAAGGGGAATATGTCTGGGGAGCCGTTATTATAATTTCATTAGGCCTAGGAGTTAAATAAAAGTGAAAACATAAGAGAAAAGTCAAAACAATTAAATTTGAAGGGCCACTTTGATCAGATTAACTGAGATGGAAGTAGCTCAAGATCAACAATATGTGATCCCAGGAGAGAGATGGACTTGCAAACAAACTCAGGACTCATATATCAGTACAGGTTAGGGGTAGACCCACTCAAAAGCAGCCCCATGGAGAGGGACCTTGGTGTCCTGGTGCACAATAAGTTATCCATGGAACAGCAATGTGCCCTTGTGGCCAGGAAGGAAAATGGTATCCTGGGGTGCATAAGGAAGAGTGTGGCCAGCAGGTTGAGGGAAGTTCTCTTCCCCCTCTAATCTGCCCTAGTGAGACCACATCTGGAGTATTGTGTTCAATTCTGGTCTCCCCAGTTCAAGAGGACAGTGAAATATTAGACACAGTCCAACAGAGAGCTACAAAGATTATGAAGAGACTGCAACATTTCTCATATGAGGGAAGGCTGAGAACCCTGAAACTATTTAGCATGGAGAAGACTAAGAGGGGATCTTCTTAATGTTTACAAATATCTGAAAGATGGGTGTCAAGTAGAAGGGGCCAGTCTCCTTTCAGTGGTATCCTGTGATAGGACAAGAGGTAATGGCAGCAAGGTGAAACACAAGAAGTTCCACCTTAACACGAGGTAAAACTTCTTCACTGTGAGAGTGACTGAACACTGGAACAGGCTGCCCAGAGAGGTTGTGGAGTCTCCTTCTCTAGAGACTTTCAAAACCCGCCTGGATCTGTTCCTGTGAGTCATGCCCTAGGTGTTCCTGCATTGGCAGGGGGGTTGGACTCGATGATCTCCAGAGGTCCCTTCCAACCCCTACCATTCTATGATTCTATGACTCCCTGTCCTCCTGCAGCTAGGACACAGACTGATAAAAAGCCCAGGGCGTCCGCATTTGCAGTTTTACCCCTAGTAGTTGGAGTGGTAGGGCAGGGTATTGCACTTCTGACTGTGATTCCCCCCAGGGAATGGGCATTTTGTAAGGAAGGAAAGTAAGGACATGCTAAAGCCAAACAGACCAAAAATGCAAAAAGCTCTTCCCCAGACTGGTGAGACTGTCTTGAGGCCAAGACTCAAGAGACGTGACAGTTTACCTTGATCATGGCAGATAACATTGGGGAAGCAGCAAGTTTGTGTGAGAATCACTGGTGCTGAAAGAAAAGTGTTCAGACCATTAGAAAGATGCTAGAGTAGAGGAATACAAAATAATGCCCCAGATTGAAGGTCTAGACCCTTGTCTTAGGTCAGTTTGGGGGTATTTTTCTTCCATTTAACAAAAAGAGATAAACCCCAAACAAACAAAAAAGCAAACAAACAAAACCAAACAAAACAAGCAACGATCAGCTCAGAAAGCTGGTTGCATCTGGGATCAGTCAGGCAAAGGACATAGTAAGGCCATCCCTCCCTGACGGCGCTTCTTGCTGTGTGGCTTCCCCTGTGCTCCAACAGCCTTTCTCCATGCAGTCTATGTGACAGGCAGGGAACACAGATTCCAGCTTCACCTTGTAAGCCTTTCCTGTGCTGGCATGTAAGGACCTCCTCGATTCCTCTTCATGGGAAGGAAAAAGAAGCAATCCTTCCAAGAACTGAAACGTACTGAGTTCATGTGTATCCTTGAGACCTCAAGACGAATAAAGGATCTACAAATGATTTATGACAAACAGTTGTTGGGATCATTCTACAAGTGGCAGAGGAGGAAGGTAAAGGTAGAGTTGACAAAGGCAGTTAAATTTATAAAGAGTACAGACATGGCCAAGAAAATTAAGATAAACAAAAAGAAATTCTTCAAAACCACAAGAACTCATCAGGAAATAATGAGTCTTTGCAGCATGACAATGGAAAAGTACAGATGAAGCTGATATTGCTCAGAAAGCTTTTGTTTCCTTGTTCACAATAGAAGCTGAAGGTCATTTTCTAGTGATTGAGATCTATTTTCCTTGGGGAGAAAGAAAAATGTTAAAAGGCTTCATGATTATACTAGATCAGATAACTAGGCAATAAGAAGTCATACAGGTTGACAAGGCTCTGGGCCCAGAAGATTTCAAAACACTGCAAAAGCAGCTGAGAAAGGGTTTTATTATGGTCTCTACGCTATTACAACATATTGTGGACTCATCTCTGTCACCACAACATCCATATCCAAAACACCCTTGTAAGACCAACAGGTAAGTCAGAAGGCCTCAAGGAGACCTATGACATCAGCAGTGGAAACCAAATAGATGCCTTAAGATACTCCACACAGCACTAGATCCTGATGTTTCTCAGTTAACCTCATGTCTTTTATTCTGAAGGTGACTGGTTGCTGGGACAACGCACTGCATCAGCAGAGGACAATAGTGTAAATGAGCTCCAGAGGGAACCTGTAGAAATTGAAATCAAAGTATAGAGTCCTTTAGTTTAAGTTGGCATTAGGCTATGCAGGTAAGAATTAATTTATTTGTATTTCCTTTCAAAATGCTAGCTAATTGCATGTTAGTCTTTAAATACTCAAATAACAGGAATATTCATTAATTATTGACTCATCCATTGTCAAGAAAGACAAACTGTCATGTCTGAATGACAAGTTTGGAGGAAATATTTGTGAGTTCAGTTCTGAATCCAGTGTTCCTCCTTGAGTAGCTTAAAGCAAGCTGTTTGCCCTCTGAAAGACCTCTAATTCCTGATACAAGAAAATTCCTTCCTTTTCTGATACAGCTGTAGCTCTAGCAATATATCTTTAACTGCACTCATATCAGTTCATCATGTCTGGTCAGGATGCTTGTTCTGGTCTAAGCCAAACAGCATTTCCCCTCAGTAATGTGCTAACATCCATTTCTCTTGTCCTTTTCTTAGATGGATTTAATACATCACTCCTAGGGCTAACTCATTGTCAATTGGAAGAGCCCACTGATGTCCTCTGTGGACATCAGAAAAAGCAAAAAAGGCTGTACATGAATACGTAGTTATTCCTTACAGCCTATTCCTGAGCCTGCTCTGAAAGATGTCAGGAAGCCTTACAAGTCCTACAGGTCTGTTCTGTCAATGCAGGATCAGCTTCATATTCTTCTGTTCAATCTCAAATGAATTATAGCAAGCTATTTTGAAACAACTTATGCCTTGAGGCTTCCTATTTTGTTTCCACCTTCAAATTCGTAAAGCTGCTATCTTTTTCTGTCCCAGGTTTCTGTGAGTATCTATAAGCAAACCACAGATTCTCAAGGGTAATACTTATTCCTGTGAGCATTACTGACTATGTTGAGTTGGATTGGGTGTTCAGCATCACCGACTAGTTGCCATGATGTTCTTTTCAACAGGTGAGAAATCACAAGCTTCATTGGAGCTGTACCAATTTATACCCCAGTGAATGGAAATTAGTTGTCCCTGTAGGTTCTTTCTCAGCATGTGTTAGGGTAGGACAAATAAACAGTCTTCTATGATGGTCATGATATCCTTAGGTCCTTAAGTAAGGAGAAGCATGACTCTGAAAACCACACGCTTTGTAAAATTCAGATCAAGTTGCAGTCTGAGTTTTTTTCTTATGTATCTGAATGGTACATGCAAGCTCATCTGAAGGTGTTTTGTCCAAGCAGTCTTACTGTTTTGCCAAGTAATGATCTTCAGGTGTGAATACCCAAGCATAGTACAAATGATGATCTCTTTCTATTTCTGTTATCTTTATGGGTGCTCTGCAAAAATCAGGCCAATTTCGCACCCACTTAAATGTAGTGGTCTAATTAATATCTATAGGAAAGTGTGGACCATGTGGCCATAAGATGTCACCATAAGTGGACACTGGATCTAAAGGACTGCATAACAACCAATATAGCACCAGTCAAGTCTTCTGTGAGAAAGATCTTCCAATTAGACCTTTTCTACACACTGCAATCACTTCACCACTGTAGCATGTGTGCTTTCACTTGTCACTTAGTGACACAATAGAGGAGGTGTGAAGGAGGAGAAGAGGGAATGTTTCCTTCTAAGGAGCCTTACAGGAAGCAGCTTGAACAAGTTAACTGCATTATGCAGTTAACTCAAACACTGTATTTTGGGTCTGACTGGTAACTCCTTGACATACAGTATCAGGATTAATGCAGACTGAAAAATGCCTGAAGGCATCGGATGGAACAGCCTGACCCATAAACAAACTCTTCTAAATATCAAAGGCACCTAAACAAGGTCTAAGGAGCAAGAAAGAAGGGATTTATTAATGTTGATTACTTATGCCACAAATACCGGCCAAGACTAGCAAAAAGCCCATGATTCTCATCTAAGAATAATTGTCTTTTCTGGAGGAAAGCAGACATGGATTGTTTTCTTACTGGGAGGAGAAAACAATCCAAGCTAAACTTGTCCTACACTGCAATGTCCATTGCACTGAGAAAGTACTTTCTAATTAGTTTATAGCTCAGCCTGTAATGATGGATATCTAATTTACTGTATCTCAACATGACAGACCTGGCATAGCAAAATCTGTCAATTAGTCGCACTTCACTGGGCTTTAACTTAAGCAGTCTGCAGTGAAATACAGGTTCAGATATGCCACTGCCATTTCTTATTATTCCTTATAGAGAGAGTTTGTGGAAAAAGCATTAAAATATGGATTCACCTATTGCAAAAGGCTACAGCATCAGCTTCTGAATCCTATTTAGCACTGCTAAATTACAGAACAGCACCACTACAGCATGTGTTATTACTGGCTGATATTTTGTTAAACAGAAAACCAAAAGCAAAAATATTTGCACAGTTAGAAACTAATGACAGATTCAACAGCATTTGCCAATATATAAAGCAGAGCTTTAACATATCTGATTTGCTTTATCTAACAGGTGTTAGAAAAACAAAACCCTGGTAAGGGCCAATATAAGTATATCGATCACCACTCAATGAAAATGGTGCTGGTTGTTTTTGTAGCAGAGAAACATAGTCACAAATAACAATGATCCTGGAGGAGGTGGGGATTCATGGTCATGGGCAGTTGTCCCAAAGGAAAAGCAAAGCATTTCTGGAACTCAGGAGGGAGAGAAACAAAGGGTCTGGGGCTGCTCTTCCAACTCCAACAGAGTATAGTGAGGGTTGCTACAAGCAGAGCTGTCTGGTTCCTAGGATGTTGGTTGTACTGCTACAGGTGCATAATAGTGTTGGTATATTTAGTCTACAGGCCACAGGAATGCTTCCAAACATTTATCTATGCATATGGGCTTTGGATGTTTCTCACCCGCACAGTAGGAAGGGGCTGGGTGTGTGCACTGGTCAGCCCTTACCAAGGATTTGTCCCCATGGGAACAATACACGGACTACAAAAAACAGCAGCAGAAGCACACTCTGCCAGGTACCCAATCTGGATGATGGGATACCCAGGGCTCCCTGTGACACTCAACTACTGCTGATGTAGACACAGCCAGTGAAGATCAACCCTTCCATTTCACAAGACAAGGCACACAGAAAGCTCTTGAAACTCAGAGCAACTGTATTCAGTACACTCATGGAAGGCATCTGAAATCATGTGTTGCATTTAATTATTCAAGTATTCAATTATTATTTAAATCATCATTAAGCTTAACTGGAGAGAATGTGATAGAAAGCATTGCCTTCAGGAAATCTGTCTTTGAAGCAGTTTTTGTACTGAGCAAGACTTGTAGGAGGCCACAGCACCACAGACAATGACTAGAGAATGCCTCTATCCCTTGCCTTGGAGTGACTCCTTAACATAAGACAGTCACTCCTTGGTAAGGGACACCTTGACCAGGGACACCTCAGCCAGGGACACCTCAGCCAGGGACGTCAGCAATGCCATGATTCTTGCGTGGGCAGGCAGCCTCATATCCCCTAACAAGGGAGTACAAGTCCACAAACACAGGCCACAGCAGCGGATGATGGTGCAACGCCTTCATGCTTAGCACACAACACAGGAAAGGCAAGAGGCTGACAGCAAAGCCGTATGACTGACTAAGCACAGGGTGCCAGCAAAGCTGCAAACCAAGGTGCAAAAATGGAGAAACACACTTTGCTTTTGCTTTTTCCTCTTGGCAGTAAGTGCTACCTGTCAAAATGGTAGGTAAAGCCATTTCAGACAGAAATGTAATTTAGAGCTTGCAGGTGTACCTTTGAGTCTGTAAACTCCTTGGGGCAGGGGTTATGTTTTTTGATCTGACACATTAACCAAATGTAAAGCATTGAGCTTTACAAACCACAATTTCTTAAAATATGAAAAATAACTATAATACCCCCCTCCCCATATCTGGAATATATATCTTGATATTACAAAGCTCTCTGCTTGCAAAAAGAAAGCTATTTATAGGTTGAAACAGATTTGCAATCACGTGTGATAGAGAAGGAGACTGTGAAGCAATAGGCAAACCAAAAAAAGCAATGCCAAAAATTTGCATAGTTCTTTAAAGTTTTCTTCAAAAGCTTCTGCAAAATACAACCATCTGTTTTTTTAAGAATATCCTATGGGAGTAGCATGAACTGCTCTCTCTTTCCTTTTTTTTTTTTTTCCCTCATTTGAAACATCAGGTTCTACTTGTGGAACTGTCTCTGCCTTTAGCAGGGAAATGTGCGTAATCATAAACTATTAGAGACAGACATCAGCATAGTAACCTGTACTGCTGTATTCAATTACTCACTAAGTATTTTAAAGCAGTTAGTATGTGCCAATTTACCTCATGATGAAAATGTTTGTCAGAATAATATGCTTTATTCTAGGCACCTGCTATTTAATATTTGAGAGAGCTGGAAGTGTAATGAGGAAAGAGGAAAATATATGCTTGCAGCTCAAACATGAGCTGTAAAGACAATTCTGGGGTGAAAAAGTGGTACAGCTGAATGGAGACTAGACCATTTTTCCTCCATTTAGAAACTAGGCACAGAATGACAAGCTAATTCCCAGTAGTCGAATGCTACAGGCTTGGCCATTACTGAGGCTAGTTATCTTTCAATCTCTGTCTCTGTTTGAAGAAAATGGTGCAAAACCAAAACCTAAGGCCTTTTGTTGCCTATGTGACCCAGCTCTGTGGCTGGCATGTCATCAGAGAGCCCAGGGAACCCAGAGACCCAGCCCTGCAGTAAGCCCTGGCCTGGGGTTGAGTGGGGACAGGAAACTGAAATGCAGTGTGAGGAGATACCATGGACATCTGTCGTGTGACACCCCTGAAGAAATTCTCTGGATTTCTGTGAGTGAAGGGATGGACTTGGAGCACTGCACATGGGGTAGGTAATATGTGTGGAAATCCAAAGTCTATGTGTGCCATTCTCTTTATACTACCACCTTTCTTCTGCTGATGGTCCAGAAAGGAATGTGCTGTTGTGGTAATGCAGCAAAATCATCTGCTGTTTTGATTTCACCCACAGTACTACCATGTAATGGCCTGAGTGAGCATTTGAATAAGTTGGTAAGTGTACAAAAACACCTAGCTGGGCTTTAAAATGAGACTTTAAATTTGGGTATCTAAAACTAGGCTTCTGAACCCACCTTGAATCACATACACAAATTATCATGATTCCACATGATCTGAGCAGGCAATGGTTCCCAAAGTCAGACTGTTAATTAAGGTGCTTACTTTTTCATTTGGGATCTAATGCTAGACATGCATTTTGGCAACTCATGGCATAGCTCTGTAGGACCCACACGAACACTCTGTGGATCAAGCTCACACTTCCAGCTGTTGCCTGCCTGGAACAAATCATAGGCTCTAACTAGCCCTTCTTCCAGTGAACTGATGGAAATTCACACTGTTTCACAGGCTGAATGGCTTGTGCAAATGCAGAAGGGATGCAGTGAGACAGCCTGCCAGAGAAAGGCACTTGGCAGGCTCCTGCCTTAGCACATAAAATCCAACTGCTCAAAATGCATAGGATCTCTCCTGTATGATGGCACACTGGATGCCTACAGTGACAAGATAATGTGACACACAGCACCGTCAGTGAGCTGATACAGTGAATGCTAATAGGGGTTTCTCCTATTCCCTGTTGAAGTCATTCATGGTTTTGTTGTGAACTTTAGCAGTAGATGGAAAACAGTGAGATTATAGAAGCTGACACCACAAGAAAGGCATTGTTATTCAGGCAGTGCATCTACCCAGGGATACCATTGCTCCTTCAGGTTCTACTGGAACCCCAGTCAGTTGGAAGAACATGATATTCAAGGGAAGCATCTGAGCTGGAAGCTACACAGCAGTTTCAGCCTTCAGCCTGCTATCTCCAGCAGCAGCCAAAGCCCTGCTAAGGGCTTCTTCTGGGTGTATCCAAGATGAATATTTCTTCAGGTCACAGTAGGGAAAATACTGAGTAAACAGCTTTTCTCCTGTTCACAGAGAGGAGCTTTTCTGCAGAGGAGCTGGTTGCTTTCTCCTCACCTCAGTCCATGGAACAGTGTGGAAACCCTAGCTCTCCCCAAGCCACATCCTTCCTCCTGTGTAAAGCAGCTTCCCTTGAAAACAGGTCTCCGCTCTTCTCACAGGAGTCTGCATTCACACTGGTCTTTCTCTCCTGCCTCAACGACCAAGACAGTAGCATTCTTCCCTCTCTACAGCTGCAACTAAGCAAGTACAGGTCTTTTCCCGACAAAGTTTCACCCAACCACCTACAGCTCCATCACTGAGCTAGCACCCATGGTCCATCATGAATTGGAGATGATATACTTGAGGAGGGTGTTTCTCTCAGCTATACTGATCAGCACCCTGATTGAACAGCCCTGCACAGACCACAGGCCATGTTGGTGAGAAAGGAGAAGACCTTACTCTCTCTGCCTGCTTCCCTGTGCCCCAGGGAGGAAAGGCGATAGTGCTGGGGCAAGGTGCTCTTGGAGGACTATGTGAGTGAGGCCCTTAGTACACACTCTACTAATAACACCAGTGGGTAGTTTGTTTATGTTAGGTCCTGGGCACATAGGGGGTGAAGTGGGTGGGAACCACTACTCCAAGTCTTTCTGCTGGGAAAATGTCTTTGAGATTTCAAGCTCTTTGTTGTTGGGTTTTGGTTGTTGTTCCTGACACATGAGAAAAATAAAAATAAAATCTCCTTTTTCTGTTTTCTTCTAGTTTTTCATTGGGCACATGTTTTTTTGTCTAGTGTAGCTCACAGATCTCTCTCAACACACTTTAAAAGGTGAACATCTATACCAGTGGGTGGATACTGTTCTACTGTATTTTAGTGACATCTGGAAATTTGGAAGTAAGACATTGGAATAACATTTACAGAGAAAGAGTCAAACCACCTAAGATTCTAAACATTTATTTTGTTCATTGTAGCCTTCCCCCTAACACCTTCCACAATTTATAGGACTATGGAGAACAAAGGGAACTAGTCCAATAGTCAATTTAAATCAGTTCATGGTTCAGCTAAAAGGCCACTGTCAGATAACTGGTGCAGTTATACTTGTAGTAGGGAAAAGGAGTTCACACAAATGAGATAGGACAAGAGCAATGTAAATCCACATGGATTAATATCAAAGATGGTTACATGAATTAGCTACTTTCTTAGTAATTTAAACATTGTCAATTATTATGGAAGAAAATGATTCAACATCTTAGTCTTTGTCAGCAATCTAACTTCTAGCCACAATGACAGATACCAGTGATAGATGACCAGGCCCTTTATAGAGATAAATGGTAATAACTACATTAAACTATGAAATAACATACCAGCAGCATCCCTAACAATGGCTGTAACGATTAAATATCTTAAAAATGAGTAGGGCAGTTGATCTTATCCAACTGATTAAATTGTCTAGTCCTCCCATATAATCTGAGATTTGATCCTGGAGCTCCTCACACAGAACAGTCAGAGGGAAGCCCTGAAGAACAGCTTCAAAGTTTAATTTTCCTCCCTCCTTGCTTTCTTCCTAAGTGTAGCTGGATATATTTTTTCCATGACAATTTTTTCTCTCTTCTTTGTTCTCTTTCTATTTCTCACCCTAGCCTCCACCTTTGCTCCTTTCTTTTCTTTTTTGTCCCTCTATGCTTTCTTTCCCCTTTTGTTGTTACAGCACAAGGGCAGCTCAGTCAAACAAGCAGGTTTCACCTTCCAGCTGAGGACTGTAAAATTTATGTCACCTGAGCTTCTTGGTAATAAGTCCAGACCTCCTGCCCCAGCTGCTGAGATAGGTTTTCTTCTTCCATTTGGTCTCACCTCATCCTTGGGACTCACAGCTTCACAGGGCCTCTTCACAGGGAGAAACATGTCCTGTAGGACACTGAAGACTTGCTCTCTGAGAAAATTAGGAACCAGAACAGTCTGAAGCTGACCTGGTATGTTATAGTGGGATATCACAGAGCACAAGTGACTGTTTTTCATGAGCAGTAGTGTTGTTGCCTGGATTGTTGGCAACAAAATGAAGCTAGAACACATTTGGCAGGATGAAAAACTGACAAACAGGTTCTCTGTGCTCCATACTGTCTCATAGCTGTGGAGGCAATGTACCCTTCCCTTTGCAAAAATTCTGCTCAGTATGAACAGGTTATACCCTGGGGGCTTTGGAGAAGTAAGCTGTAAATAAGGGAAGTAACTGCTCCTCAGCCCCACCAGACAGCTGAAGAAGGGCAGTCCCACAGGTGCAGACACCCAGCAGCTCTCTCCAATGCCTGCAGCCCAGCACCACCAGTAAGTCAGCTTCTGTGCGCCCCACTTGCCCAGGGATGCTCTCATATGCAGCCAGTCAAGGGAAGCTGTCTGTCCCTGTGCAAGGGGAGGAGCTCGAGAAGCAGGTTTTGAATAAGGACATGAGGACTGAGGGCGACATGACTGCTCCCCTGCTTCTGGGAGGTTGCTGCCAAGGGCCTTTGGTTGTCAGGCACTGACTGACCTGACCTACATTGTTAATACCAATTGCCAGCAAGTGAGTTAGGAGGCCTGCTTGTACACAAATCTGATTAGGTGGAAGCTATTTTTTCTCCCTGCTCTGTGCCTAGGAAACTTCCATGTTAGGGGAAGTTGCCTGATGGGGGGAGGACAAGGCATTAGGACTGCTTGCCTGTGTTCAAAATGGCAGTAGTTCTGCCCTGATCAGCTGTGTTAGCACTGCAGCTCCAAAAGATCTGCCATGGGTCCCCAGCCCCACACCGCACATCCCACAGGGGGCTGCTCCAGGCAGCCCTCCCTGAGCTGCTCCCAGCCAGAGTGAGTGCGACAGGCAGCAGAGAGACAGGCAAACATAAGTCGTGTTGTGCCAGGGTGTATGTGTGGGACCTTCTGCACCCTGCCTGGGGCCTTGCTCAGCTAGTCCATGAGAGGAAGGGCACAGGTCTGGCCCGAGGAAAGCTGTGTGCTTCCCTGCCTAATTGAATGGGAATTGAGGCAGTAGTGGTGTCACCCACCCATCTCAAAGGCAGATCAGACATTAGTGGCCACCCAAGCACTTGCAGCTGGTTGTAGCAGTGCTGGGGATGCAGACAACTGCTTCAGGGATATGAAAGGATGATTTTTGACAGCAGCTGAGGCTGCTGTGGTGCCTGGGGAAAACGTGGCATTGTCATTGCGTAGGCAGCCAGCAAGGAAAGATAAATTTTCCTCCACCTTCTACATCTCCTCACCCATCCACCCCCTTTTCTTTCTGTTACCAGAAATACTTCAACTGCCATTAAAAAGGTGGTTTCAGTATTTAATTGGTTTGGAGTCCTCACTGTGATGTTAAGTCCTTATGCTGATGTCATCCTGGTTGTCATGGATACAGATGAATAAGCTGGTTGAAGTGCAACATCAGCGTCAGGATGAAGGGGGATGGGAGGATGGAGGTGGGGGGGAACCTGAGGAGAAACATGAGGATAAAAATGGGTGAGCAGAAACAGCTGCCATCACCAGGTGAGTGTGACTGTAAGAGACAGGGAGAAGGAGTAGAGAGCAGTTAACAAAGATACTGAAGTTACAGCATTGCATTCATATTCTTCGGTGTAAGATAAGAAGGCAGAAAGCTCCCTGACATGAAACACAAGAAAAGTGGCCCCTAGACAGTTAAAAATTAAGCAAAAAGCCCAGGCTGATGCAGTTCCATGTGCACAGTAAAGACAAGTAATGTCTTTCTTTTGGTTCGATCTGTCTAATCAGTGAGGAGGGAGTAGCAGAAAGGAAATAATGGGGAAAAGCCAGGAAAATATATATGCTCATGGGAGTATGTGTGTTTTTATGTATGCAAAAGTCTAACTGTATGTGTCTGGAGGAGATAAAACGAGGCTGTGGAACTGAGGATCTATTCACGTGCATTCATATAAGACCTTCTAAAGAACTTTCTGAGTAACAATAATAATAAAAATAATGAAGGAATCCCACCTAAACAAGTTGCAGCAGTAGTTCCTCTGCCTGTTCTCATTTCCCTTCTCTCTATCTCCCTTCTTCTCTTGCTGAGAAAGAAATTAAAATGTATTTTTCATACAATATCTCTAGCACTCTTTTATGTAATAATCCTCTTTCTGTGAAAGAGGCAGGTCAGCAATAGCTGCAGGCTCCTGCAAAATCAGTGCTCATCTCATAAAAATCTCCAGCTTTCCCTGGGATTTTCCAGCCACAAACTATTAAGCATTTGCCTGTGACAAGAAGCCAGCCTGGGGGAGGGGCTTTTTCAGATGTTGCTTGGGCAAATTAGTATTTATTTATTTATGGAGCAGATGCATGGATTATTATTTTTTTTTTTAATGGAGAAATTTAGCTTTAAAAAATGATAAGTTGGGTTTGAATTAATCTTAATAGACAGCTATGGCTTGATATACTCTTTAGCTTTTAGTCGAAATTTATTATTCTAAAATACAAGTTGAGATTTAAATTGGATGACATGTAGTGTGCCTTGCCTATCTTACTCCCTTCCTTTAACACCTGACTAAAAGTGTGATTTGCCAAGATTCAAAGGAAGGTCAAACGCTGGTCTCTAATATATGAATACCAGAACAATGAGTTACAGCTAAATTTTGCACTACTACTGACTGAAAATTTAGTGATTTAATATTTCCTGTCAGAAAACTCCTATTCACTTAAATCTAAATTATGGGTTTCAATACAAATGTTTGCTCAGAAAAGTGATATAGAACCTTTGAAACTGAAAATGCATTTTTCTTGTAATTATGTAACCAGAACTCTATTTTCTGAGGTTCAAAGTGGTTTATATTGCAGTTTAGGATAACTAGAGCGCACACACACATGTACAAAAATATGGTTGCAATCAAAATTAAAAGCTTTGATTTGCATGAATTTATTAACTTGCCTCCTCATTTTTGTATTTTTCAAATTTTAGGAAATGTTAGTTTTTTCCCTGTTTCAAAGCAGACTTTTGTTTTGTTTTGTTTTGTTTTTGATTTAGCCTGATCCATTTTATATAACCATGAGTGTAACAAATAAGGTGCTGATGGGTTTTTTTCCCTAGTGTGCCATCTTGAAACCACCTCATTGTGACAATGACCACAAAACTCTAGATGTGGACATCCTTTTCAGTAACCTCTGTAGAGATCTCTTTGATTTCCCATCATGACATGAGCAGCCTCTTCCTCAGTGTGACCATGTGTGACACTGGCAGGGCTGTGCAGGAAGGGAGGCAGGCTGACAGTGGCTTACAGTGCCCTGTCCTTAAGAGGACTGAGGCAGTCAGACTGCTAAAACCCACCCTACCCTGGGCAACCCTAGCCGAAGGGTTAGGAAAGCCACTGGTCCAGTCTCAAAGATCATACCCCAAGCTCCTTTCCTTCTCAGCTCCCAGATAACAAGTGCCTACAAACCTTTAATGTAAAATTTACAGAGGCAGATGCCTGGATGAGTTATGACTGAGGTTGCGGAGTACCCTCACTGTATCTCATACCTGCTGTAGTCTGAAAGAGCATTTTCCTTTTCAACTCCGTTTCTCTCAGTTTGGCCACAGTCTGAGCTTTAGTCCTCCCTCCTGTGTAGTAAAATCAATAAACACGCTTGAATTTGGGGGATGGAAGGAATATGTAAATTTCAAAGAGAAGAAGAGACCACGTGGTACTGAAGGATTCACAACAAGCTCCCAAAAGGGTAGATTCACTGAGATGAGCAGAGATCCCTCCTGGCATAAAATAACCCAGGCAGGACTGTTCCTTCCTGGGCTCACACCTAACCTCATCTGAGGCCAGGCTCTGGTTTAAAACACCATGTGCTGTATACAGACAAAGGTGTCTCTGAGTCTGCATGGACCTTGCAGTGTTGGGGAAGAGTACAAGCACAGGTTTAACTTAGCAAGGACCTGGTTCTTGATATATACGGGTTTTCTCAGTCCACCCAGCAGCATATGGTCACTGGGACCAGACAGGTATCTGTTTCAGCACAAGACTGGAGATCCTGATGAGTCCCCACCAGTGCCTGGCCACAGCCACCTTCCTCAAAAAATGGATTTCCAAAACTAGCAAGAAGGTGCCAATGAGGCACAGGACCTTGAAATGCCTTACTGGGGGGTTGGGGCCAAATGAAGTGAAGTAGCAGAGTTGGTTTCCATAAATAAAATTTGCCTCAGGATCCTTTAGTTCCTCTGCTTATTCCTACCACTACCACCCCATTTGTTTTGTTGGTTTGTTGTTTGTTTGGCTTTGGTGGGGTTTTTTTTTGGTTGGTTTGTTTTGTTTTGTTTTTTATTTCAATAACCGTTTCAACTTAGAGCACAGAGAAAATATTTTGCCATACCATAAATAATGATGGAGATTTCATCTTCTGCCTTTCAGTCACTGTGTGGAACACAATAAACTGTGAATAAATCTTTTCCAAACCATGTATTAAAAATGCATTGTCAATTTATATCACATAAGTGCATAAAAATGTTTTATAATCTATCGTCACAAACACCACCTACAATTTCCTCGAAATTAATGGGATAAGAGGATGCAAAACACATCTCTGTAGTTCAGTGAGCATTTGACAGACACTTTGAGTGGGATTTATCTCATATCACTTAAGATGTTCACAGTTGAGCTAGTCACCATGGGGGTTCCATAGTCAAAGTGAGAGAAATAGGTGCATTTAGGGAGCAGCTGGTGTGCTTGCTCCACTTGAACATCTACATTAGGATTAGATGGATATACCAGGTGTATTGACCAGATTCCTCTGGCTGCAGGTGGTGTCCAGGGGTTGTAGAATGAGGCCTGGGCTGGATGTTTGGATGTCTAGGTTGAATTCCCATTCTCTATATGCAGTTTCATTGCTTCCCCTATCTGGACAGTTTGCCACTCCTTTCTGTTATTTTCTGCGTGATCTTGAAACAAATCCTTAAATAAGATAAAATTTAATATTTAAACAAGAAGATGCTAATATTATAAAGATCATTGGGGAATCACAGTGACAGTGCCTTTTAATGAACCAAAACCAGCTAATGTTGAAAATGCAACCATTTCCTTGCAGTTATGTATCAAACCTCCTAAACTTTGTGCTTTTTTACCTTATTTTGTGTCATGAGAATGTTTGTAGCTGTGCAGCACACTGAGCATGTAATCTCCAGTCTCTTCTCTCTTTCCTCTTCTTGGTTTGATTTTTTGGGTTTTTTTTTGTTGTTGTGGGGTTTTTTTGGTTTTGGTTTTTTTGGGGTTTTTTTGTGGTTTTTTGGGGGGTTGGTGGTTTTTGTTTGTTTGTTTATTATTAATATTTATTTTATAAATGTAAATAAAACAAATATAACTGAACAAATTAAACTTTTAACTATATTTGTGTTTATGTATCCATATCCAGACATGTAGTTTTAATTAGTACAATCCTGACTTGGGACTCTAAGGACTCATTGTGTTATGCAGTTGGGGAAGTCTGGTTCAAATATTGTAATCAGCAGCCAGTCTTTGGTGAACTCAGCTAGGTGTTCCCATTTGAATTTGATTAATTTAGCTTCACTGCTTTACTTCATTTCTAGCCCTGCCTCCATTCCCTGTCTTGTGTGAAAAGAGGTAAATAATTTTCAGCTTAGCTTCTCACCGATAGTGATCTACATCACAAAACCATCACACACCAGACACCCTGCCTAACTGCAAACGCTGGAAGCCTGATAGCTGAGCCTCTGCTGCAGAGATGCTCAAGGAAGTGTTTATATATGGCTTCTCAAAGCCATCCCTTCTACAGTGAAGGGTGTTTACGGGTGAATGCTAAAACAATCATCTGGGAAGCATGAGGGAAACTTCTCCTGCTTTTGTATCTGTTGTCCTTGCTGTTACTTTCCCTATCTTAGCCTAAGCAAGAAAAGAAAACACCATAAACCAGAAGAAAACCAAGAGAAAAAAAAAAGAAAGCAAAACCCCTAAGGAAAAAAAATCACATAAAATCAACAAAAAATATTTCACTCGCAAATGACAATGAAGTTGTCATTAAGGACATCTCTCATTTATTTTTTTACCAACAGTTATCACAGCAGGAAAAGGCCACTATAGGCTTATAATTGCTTGGTTTCAAAGGGGGAAATCTTTTACTTTCACCTCCTTTTTCTGTCTTTAAATTACTACTTGGAGTGTTAGTCTTTGTTGCTACAGTCCTTATCAGCACTCCAGGAGACAGTGATTGCTTGTATCTGAAAACTACAGTGAAATTAAACCTTAATTGGTTGTTTAAATGGGATACGATATAGACCTTGAAGGACTTAAAGGTACATACTCCAAATTGGTTTCAGGTTTACTGTGAAGGTCTGAGTGTGTACACCTTGGATGATTAAAAGAAAATGAACCAAACTCACTTCCAGGAAAGAGTCTGATCATTTAGTATGATGTCATTACTGAAATTACAAGAGGAAAACTAGAGAACATTTTCCATGCACTGTCTCCCATTTCCTCCCTCTGGGATGACAGGTCATAGTTTATTTATGAATCACAGTCTCTCTGAAGAAAAGCAAAAACAAACAGCCAAAATAAACAGATGAAAAGTGGCAATATAAGCACTTACTTATTTCTTGCAAGCTCTCTTAGGGGGAAAAACGAAAACATTTTGCAGATGTTAATAAGAAGGGGCAGGAGCAAGAGACAGAAACAAGCAGGTGCTCATGGCACCCAAGGCAGATTTAGCAAGCTCTATGGCAAGAAAATGCCTGACTGAAGAGGTGTAAAACATTCTAGCCTTGTTTTCCAGGGAGTGTCTAAGAGCACTCACACTCCTGTGTGAACTTGGCCTCAAGTCATCGAAGGAACTTCCAACCCAAACAACTGTCATGTTCCATATTTCCCAGAAGAGCAGCTTTTAGCTGAAACCTCACTTTTGGCCCACAGGAATCTGCCCAGTGACTCACAGAGCAGATCTGCTCCCTCCACACTTTCCACTTTCCTGGAAAGAAGCACTGCAGCAATAGTGCACACAGTATATAAATGCTAATACAGCCTTGAATGGCTGACTTGATCTAAGCTTTGCCTTCAGATGCTAAATAGTAGAGTAGTATCAATGCTGTCAGAAATGAAAGGCATGCAAAACTAACCTACAGATTCTGGCTCCTCTGTGAATGCTACAGAGGCTTCAGATGCACCAGAGTTAAAGGGCTGGAGGTGTCATGAGCCAGAGGGGAGCCAGCATGGACACCAAGACTTTTGCTAAGTGTCTTCTGTTGTGCTTATAGTATATAGGGCTGTGATATGAAAGGGATAAAGAGATGGAAGAAGGGAAAAGGAATAATCCATTAGTGCATAATCTGCTCTTTGCAGAATTGATCACAAAGTGATTTTGAACTACAGACTTCCCTGTGGCAGGTGGCTCCAGCAGTAAAAGGACTAGGAAGAAGACTTTTGAAGACGTCTCTGCTATTAGTTCTTACTGGCTGTTGTGCAATATCGATGGAACAGTAGGTGATTACAGGCAAGATGGTTTGATTTTGATATGCTTTGAAAGTATATTGGAATAGAGGCAATGTGTATCTTGAGAATCCCAATTCTTTTTCATAACATATATTTTATATATATTTATATAAAATATTTTATATTTTATTTATATTTATTCATGGAATCATAGAATGGTTTATGTTGGGACCTCTGCAGGTCATCTGGTGCAACCTCCCTGCTCAAGCAGAGCCACCTAGAACACATTTCCCAGGACCCTGTTCAGGTGACTTTTGACTGTCTCCAAGGATGAAGACTCCACAACCTTTTTGGGCAACCTGTGTAAGCACTCAGTCATCCTCACAGTGAAAAAAAATGTCCTGCTGTTCAGATGGAGCTTCCTGTATTTTGGTTTGTGCCTACTGCCTCTAATCCTGTCACTGAGAACCACTGTGAAGAACCTCGCTCTGTTTTCTTTGCATCTTCCCTTCAGGTATTTGTACACATCAGTGAGAAACATCCTGAGCCTTCCCTTCTCCAGCCTGAACATCCTTTCCTCACAGGAGATCCTTTCATCATCTTTGTGGCCCTTTTGTGGACTCTCCAGTATGTCTGTGTCTCTCTTGTACTGGGGAGCCCAGAACTGGTCCCAGCACTTCAGGTATGGCCTCACTAATGCTAAGTAGGGGGAAATAATCACTTCCCTTCACCTGTTGGTAACACTCCTCCTAAGGCATCCCACAGCTCTGTTAGCCTTATTTGTTTCAAGGGTATATTGCTGGCTCATGTTCAGCCCTGGCAGCATGACCCTCTAGTGTACCAGTGACTCTCAGTTTGGTGTCATCTGCAAACTTGCTGAGGGTGTACTCTGCCCCATTATCCAGATCATTAATGAAGGTGTTAAACAGGACTGAATCCAGTATTGACCCCTGGGGTGCAATGGTAGCTACTGGCCTCCAACTAGATTTTGTTCCATTGTCTTTAATCATTTCTTTCCATCACTTCCCTAAGTGGTGTATATATATTGTGTGAATTATAAAATACAACCATAAAACCATGTTCATATTTCTATATCATCTGTGATAACAACAAACAAAAGTGAAAAATAAGATCAGAGAAAAAAAAAAAATTATTCAGAGGGGAATTTCAAGGCCTCACCTATGAAGGACAGGAGAACTAGATGAACTTTAAGCTCTTCCTACAGTGAATTTAACGAACTGCTCATTAACTATTTGTTTGAATCCTTTACTTGTCACTTGGGCATATAGAACTGAAATTTTAGAGTATGGAGAAAGCCTAAATAAAACCTTTTATTTTACTTACAGCAATGTATTGATACTAGCAGAGAAAAAAAAATAGAGAAAATAGAAAAGGAAAGGAAAAACAAGGTGAATTCAAAGTATAATGTTGTTAAAAACATAAAGAACATTTTTATACCTACAGGGATCCTGTATTTTATTTCCTTTTTTTCTGGGCTACACAAAAAGCAGATTCAAATGATTCTTTACAATAATTCTTTAAAAATCATCTTTACAATATTTTCTCTGTCTATAAAAACAGCCGTGACTATTTGCCCTTCAAATAAGAGGACTCAACTCATCTGTGGTGCAGCCAAATGTCTTGTAAGTGGCTAGCCTCTGGAAGTATCACAGCCTTAACACTAGTGGCTACCTTGGTTACTGCACAAGCAGTTTGTCCCTTGAGGACAAACAAAAGAAAAAAAAAACCCAAACAAACACAACCTCTCCCAAAACCCCACTTTATTACTTTTTGCAAAATTCTTCAGAAAAAAAATGCTAGCCATCATTAAGGTAAGCAACCTTTCATTAGCAAAGATGTTATATAAAAACCTTGCTGATTGTGTTAGAAGAGTATCAGTGATTTTGTAAAGCGTGTTTTACAAAAGGCTTTTTTTCTGTGGTGACAGAGTGCATTTAAATGGTGTATTTGTGAAGGAAAAGCACTTCTGCTCTGCACCACAATGTCATTTGATGAGAACAGGGCCGGGGGGGGGGGGGGGGGGGGACCGTTTCCCCTTTACCCCCCCACGCCACCCCCCACCCTCGTCCGGCAACTCCCCCTCCCAGGAGATGGGCACGACGAC
>JANHGN010012718.1:0-14119 GCA_024605025.1 Megaceryle maxima
TTATTATTATTTATGAAAGTTTAGACGTGACTTGAGCAGTATCTCAATTCCAATGACTGGAAACTAGAGCTACAGATATTCACAATGGAAATAAACTATAACATAATAATGAACATAAATAATCATGGGAAAAAGTTATCCCAGAAAGTTGTCCATTAATCATTACTTTTAATGCTTAAATAGAGATTAGAATTGTTTTTACAAAATTAAAGAAAAAATAAAAGCATTGAGTATTCCTGCCTCACTAGGCAGAAATTTGGTTGCTGTTGGACTTAAACCATCTAACATTTCTACGAGGATTTGCAAGAATAGGGAATTCTATTAGTGATGTTGCATGTTACATTTTTAATAAATGTGTTCTTTCAGGAGAATCACGTCAGTGTTTTATCACTCATAATTTTCATGACTGAAAATACAGAGTTTTAATAGTAAACTTGTAAACAATAATCAGTGTTTTATATATAGTCAAAAGAAGAAAAATGCAAACTTCAAAGAGCAACACTTCCAACTAAAGCAGTATAATCTCAGGTGCCTCTAATCTACAGACATTTAGACCAATTTTTCATCTCTGTTCAAATACAAGTGTTAAAGACCTATCAGTTCATTAAATATGATGGAGCCATACTCCTCTAGGTGTTATCCAGAGGAAGGACTGTGGTGGTTTGACCTTGGCTGGATGCCAGGTGCCCACCAAGCCACTCTACCACTTCCACATCTCCTCTCAGCTGGACCCAGAGGAATAAAGTAAAATGAAACTCTTAGGTTAAGACAAAGGCAGTTTAATGAAAAACAGAACTAGGCTGTGCATGTGGAAGCAAAAGAAAACAAAGATTTATTCTCTACTTCCCATCATTAGGCGATGTCTGGCCCTTTTCAGGAAGCAGGGCTGCAAATGCATAGCGGTTGCTCTGCAGGAAAAGCTCATGCCCCCTCCTCCTCCTTTTCCTAGCTTTTATTGTTGAGCTGATTTCATATGTTATGGAATATCCCTTTGGTCAGTTTGGGTCAGCTGTTCCAGTTGTGTCCACCCCATCCCACTGCAGGGCGAATGTTGAAAAAAGAGAGCTTTAGTGATGTGCGAGCCCTGCCCAGCAGTAGCCACAACATGGGTGTGTTATCAGCACCTTTCTAGCTCTCAAAAGAAAGCACAGCACTGGGAGGACTACTGTGGGGAAAATTCACTCCATCTCAGTCAAACCCAATACAACGACAAAAAGCAATGGGGAACAAATTACAATACAATAAGTTCTGTTTAAAGAAAGCAATTCTGTAATTCCTTGAGTTGCCTTCCTGAAATGGTTATATCTACACAGTAACAACAGAAGAATTAAATAAATGAATTAGATGTCTAATATTTGTACCACGGGATAAATTGCATCCTGTATAAATAGCCATTTTACCAAAATCCCTCATTTAATGATAATAAAACTATCTATGTATCTATCTATCTATCTCTCTCTCTCTCTCTCTATCTGCCTCATTATCTTACTTATGCCTGATGGCACATGTACAACACACAGAAACAGTGAAACCTCACTAAGGCATTAACCACTAAGCTGCTGCCTCTTTGCATTGTGGACAACATTTATTATTAGAGGAGAATTAGTTCAGGAAAAGTGAGTTCTTGACTCCTCATCTATAAGTGTACTGTCAGCATGTCTCCTACCTAGTTTTGAGGGCCTAGTAATTTTTTGTGTGTGCATGTCACAGGGAATTGCAACCTTCTGAAATATAATTCTGAACAATTATGAGATGAAGCTATTTTCCTTTTTTTTTTTTTTTTTCCTCATCATCCCTAAAGTCTGCTAAGTCCTTAAATGGAACTTCTTTCTGTAAATATATGGATTTACATATTTTCTGGGTTTTTTTTTGTTTGGTTGGTTTGGGTTTGGTGGGTTTTTTGATTTTTTTTTTGGTTTGTTTGTTTGATGGGTTTTTTTATGTTTTGTTTTGTTTTGGGGGGGGTTAATTTTTTGTTGTTGTTGGTGGTGGGTTTTTTTCCGATTGTTATCAGGCTATACAGAAGTGTAGTCAACTGGGAGATGCAAATAAGAAGCAAGAACATTCCATCATATACCAATAAATACAATTCAGTGTCTAACAGGCTGTTCTTAGCAGCAATTGCAGTATTTCAAAGTAAATGCCATGTAATAATGTGTAAAAACATTTCCTTAGTCTTCAGAAATATGATCTGTTATTAGTTATCAAAATCATTAATAACTGTGTTGGTGTTGGTCAATAAAAATGATGTCAAAAATCCCAAGTGCTACTGACAGCCTTATCCAATGTAATATTCTTTTGTTCTTGATGTGGACGTTATTTCAAGCTATTTGTTTTCCCAACTGACAAGATACATAAATATGAAACTGAAATGGGAAAGTAGGAATCATGGTGGTTAAAGCAGCTGTTGAGGGGAGGTAATATATGGTATATGAAGTGTGGCGTACACTTCAGTACAATTGTTTAAAATAAAACTGGCAGATTGAGAAGAAAATATGATTTACGGCATGTGAGCATTGAGAAATATTGCCTACACTGAAAGGAGCAATTTATTGTCTGTGGAATAATGCAGTGAAGATGTTACAGAGAGAGCTTAACCATAAGTGATTACATAAAAGAGCCTTGATTTTGCTTATTAGGTTTCATTGAATTCTATGCACAAGAACTTAACTGTATTTAAACATATTCTGTTATTAATTAGCTACTTAACCTTGAAAAGGACCCCATCTTTTCTGTGAACCTAAGTGGAAAGAAGATTATATTCTTCCTTCAATATGTGCTCAGAGCTACATTAAAGTTCTGTCCAGGAATCCTGACCTTCTAAATTGTGTGTTGCTCAAGGGAAAAATGGGCCTATGCAGATTCATGGAGTAAGAGTTGATTTAACCTTGTCATGGAGAGAGGCTGCCCTCAGAAAGAAGGTGCCTTTCTCCTCTCCCATATTCTGCAGTTTGTTACAGTTAGAGAAAAAAGGTTAGTTGTTTGTTTTTTTGTTTTTTTTTTTTTAATTTGATCAAGAGCTGGAGAATAACCCATTGACTAGACTGAACTTTTTTTTCAGAAATGGAAACACAAATGTCAATGCCTCACTACAGATAAACTGCAATTTTGGGGGGTTCCTGAGCATGTGGTCTCAATGGTTGAAGATGTGCTAAACAGTCTTAGGGAACTAGAATTGTCTAATTAATGTGACCAGGAACTGTTTATATGCTATGGGCCATATGATGGATAAGCAATAATGCTTTTGCACAGTTTACCTATCTATTGGGTTCATAACTTCACAGATACATCTGAACTTGAAGAACTGATTTCTACCCTTCCTATGGTCCCCATGGATCTTTACGTGCCCAATGAATTTAGATCTTCTCCTTCTATAAGGAGACATAAAGAGCAGCTCATATCAACTTTCATGCTGATAGAGCAGGAACACTGTGTAGTGGCTGGGAATAAGAGTGCTAATTGTAGTTTCAGTCACAGAAAAAGAAGTAAAAGTCCAAATATGACTACACAAAATACTACAGCTCATTATCCACTTTTCCACACTTTGTGATGCAAAGAATATAAATCAGCTCTCAGCTTTTCTATAGATATATAGATAAGCTGCTGGTGAATTGGTCTGGGGTGTTTCCTGCTGACATTATTAGAATGAGCAAGAATTTTAGGGATGTCTGGTGTTGTCATTGGCAAGCAGATGTGACTCCACTCTGGCTCACACCAAGCAAGGTGGATACAAACTTTTTATGAAGTGGAATCCACAAAACTGTAGTAAGTATGATAGCAATATGAAATAGAGCTTTTAGCTCAGGCTTAGCACTGTCCTGATGTAGCTGTTTGGCTTCCTGACAGCTCAAAACGCAAGCTAAGCAAGTCAAATTTAAAATGAATACCAGAGATATGTTTAGACATCACCAATCGCAGGGATTGGTTGATTCACTTCTTGAATCTCCCTGGCAGAAAGGAAGGCATAAATGGAAGCACAAAGTGCCCATGTATAGGTTTTGGCACCTCACAGAACCACATTGTGCAGACCTTGTAGACTATAATCACTGCCTGAACTAGATGCTATGACTCTCCATTTGGAAACATGCAACTATGTCCATTAACTGTAGAGAGCATTGATGTCTCACTTAAAGAGTGTGATTTTACCCAGACATGTCCTACTGGTCATTAGAGATGAGGAAATTTCACAGTAAGTGAAAATGAACAAACCCAGATTCCATATCTATGCAGTCCATGACTTTATTCCAAGTGTTTTAGCTGACTCTTCCAAATATTTTTCAGGCCATGTTGAAATTCAGGAAACAGAGCTGTAGGCTAATTATGACACTCCAAAGGGGAAGGAGATGGTAATGAGGAAAGGAAATCCTATCTCCAAAATTTGTCATGGTATTTCTGGGGTTGCTTTACCCAATGTTGGGATACATTGAGGGTCGATATACTGCTAATAGAAGCTTCTGCTATTGGGGGTATCATAGAATCACAGAATCACAGAATGGTAGGGGTTGAAAGGGACCTCTGAAGACTATCTAGTCCACGCCCCCTGCTGAAGCAGTGTCACCTAGAGCAGGTTGAACAAGATTTCATCCAGGTAGGTTTTGAAAGTCTCCAGAGGTGGACATTCTACAATGTCTCTGTGAAGCCTGTTCCAGTGCTCTGTCACCCTCACAGGAAAGAGGTTTCTCCTCATGTTTAGGTGGAACTTCCTGTGTTACAGTTTGTATCTATTGCCCCTTGTTATGTCACTGGGTGCTAATGAAAAGACACTTCCTCCATCCTCTTAATACCCACCCTTTAGATATTTATAAGCATTGATAACATCCCTTCTTAGTCTTCCAAGCTAAACAGCCCCAGGTCTCTCAGCCTTTTCTCATCAAAGAGATGCTTCAGTCCCCTAATCATCTTTGTAACCCTCTGTTAGGCTGTCGTCAGTAGTTTCTTGTCTTTACTGAACTGGGGAGCCCAGAACTGGACATGATATTCCAGATGGCCTCACTAGGGCAGAGTAGAGATGGAGGAGAACCTCTCTTGATCTGCTGGCCACACTGTTCTTAATGTACCCAAGAATACCATTGGCTTTTTTGGGTACAAGAACACACTGATGGCTCACGGTCATCCTGCTGTCCACCAGGACTCCCAGGTCATTTGCTGCAGAGCTGCTTTCCAGCATATCAATCCCTAACCTGTACTGGTACATGGGGTTATTCCTCTCCAGATGCAGGACCCTAAACTTGCCCTTGTTGAACTCCATTATTTTCCTCTCCACCCATCTCTCCAGCCTATGCAGGTCTCTCTGAATGGCAGCACAGCCTTCTGGTGTGTCAGCCACTCCTCCCAGTTTTCTATCAGAAAATTTGCCGATTATACTCTGTCCCTCCACCCAGGTCATTGATGAAGATGTTGAACAAGACTGGACCCAGTACTGACCCCTGGGGAACACCACTAGCTACAGGTCTCCAACTAGACTGTGCCACTGATCACAGCCCTCTAAACTCTATCACTGAACCAGTTCTCAATACACTTCACTGTCCACTCATCTAACCCACACTTTCTGAGCTTACCTATAAGGATGTTATAGGAAACAGTGTCAGAAGCCTTGCTGAAGTCAAGGCAGACAACATCCATTGCTATCCTCTCATCTATCCAGCCAGTCACCCACCATAGAAGGCTATCAGATTGGTTAAAGCATGATTTCCCCATTATGAATCCATGCTGACTACTTAATATATAACCTTATTTTTCTCCCCAGGCTTAGAGTTGACCTCCAGAATGAGCTGTGCCATCACCTTTCCAGGGCTGGACGTGAGGCTAACTGGTCTGTAATTACCTGGATCATCCTTCTTGCCCTTTTTGAAGACTGAAGTGACTTCTCCAGTCCTCAGACACCCTTGCTGTTCTCTGTGATCTTTCAAAGATGATGGAGATTGGCCAGCTTTCTCACCACTTGTGGGTGCATCCCATCAGAGCCCATGGGTTTGTGGGTGACCATCTTGCCTAAATGATCTCTAACCCAATCCTCACTGACCAAGGGAGATTTTTCCTTCCTGTAGACTTTCTCTCTTACCTCGAGTGACTGGTATTCCTGAGGTCCAGTCTTAGCAGTAAAGACTGAAACAAAGAAGGCATTCAGTATCTCTGCCTTCTCTGTATCTTCTGTCATGGGGGCACCCACCTCATTCAGCACTGGGCCCATATTTTCCCCAGTCCTCCTTTTGCTACAGATGTACTTGAAGAAGCCGGTCTTGTTGTTTTTTACATTATTTACCAGCTTGAATTCAAAGTGGGCCTTAGCCTTCCTCATTGCATCCCTGCATATTCTGACAACATTCCTATATTCCTCCCAAGTGGCCAGTCCCTTTTTCCACATTACTTTCCATTTGAGTTTTTCCGGAAGCTCCTTCCTCATCCATGCAGGCGTCCTACCTACTTCACTCGATTTTTCACTCATAGAGATGCACTGATCTTGAGCTTGAAGGAAGTGGTGCTTGAATATTGACCATCTCTCTTGGGTCCCCCCTACCTTCTAGAGTCCTAACACATGGGATTCCTCCAAGCAGGTCTTTGAAGAGGTCAAAGTTAGCGCTTCTGAAGCTCAGGCCTACAATCCTACTTATTGCCCTGCTTCTTTCTTGCATGATCTTGAACTCCACCATGTCATGTTAACTACCACCAAGGCTGCCCCCAGCCTTCACACCCCCAACCAGACCTTCATTGTTCATTAGTACAAGGTCTAGCAGCACACTTCTCTCTGTCTCTTACACCACATGTGTCAGAAAGTTATAATCACTGCACTGCAGGAAACTCCTGATGGTGTGTGCCTCCCTGTGTTGCCTTTCCAGCAAATATCAGGGTGATTGAAGTCCCCCATAAGCACCAGGCATATGATCTTGAGGGTACTTTCAGTTGTCTGTAGAAGACGTCATCGACTTCCTCTTCCTGATCAGGTGGCCTCTAGTAAGCACACACAACAGTGTCACCCATATTAGCATGTCCCTTAATTCTTACCCATAAGCTTTCAACATGTTTTTCATTTCCCCCTGACATAATGATCACATTCCAGATGCTTTCTCACATAAAGAATAACTCTGCCACCTCACCATATACTAAAATTAGATGGTGTTGACACTTTCTACATTCACAGCTAAAGACAGCATATTGGAAGGGTTACTAGGATGTGGCTCTTGAGGTACATACATATGGGTTATCAGCCACTCAAATACATTTCCCATGACAAACTACATTATTTTGCCAGCTGCAGAACTCTGCAACCTATCTGGATATAGAAGAGTGTGTAAGGTTTTGAGTGAGTGCGTTGAGAGATACAGGATGACCTATTGTGGTAGTTTGACCTTGGATGGATGCCAGGTGCCCACCAAGCCATTCTATCACTTCCCCCATCCCTTCCACATGGACCAGGGAGAAGAAAATAAGATTAAACTTGTAGGTTAAGACAAAGACAGTTTAATGAAAAGCAAAGCAATGCCACATGTAGAAGCAAAAGAAAACAAAGATTTATTCTCTACTTCCTATCAGCAGGCAATGTCTGTCCCTTTTCAGGAAGCAGGGCTGCAAATGCATAGCGGTTTCTCCAGAGGAAAAGCTGATGCCCTGCCCCATCCCTCCCCGCCCCCCCCAACTTCCACTCCTCCTTTTCATAACTTTTATAGTTCAGCTGACATCATACAATATGGAATATCCCTTTGATCAGTTTGGGTCAGCTGTCCCAGATGTATCCCCTCCCAAGATCTTGTCCACCCTATCTCACTGCAGGGGGAAATGTTGGAAAAACAGCCTTGGTGCTGTGCGAGCCCTGCCCAGTAGCAGCCACAACACGGGTGTGTTACCAGCACCTTTCCAGCTCTCAATGCACAGCACAGCAAGGTTGCTATGGGGAAAATTAACTCCGGCTCAGTCAAACCCAATTCACCTATGTACAAAGAACAATGAAATTATCCAGGACTCAGATGGGAACAGAAATAACCGAAGGAGAGGATGTTGTCATGAATGACAAAAAAAACCCAAAAAACCCAAACCCTTAAACAACAAAAATAGTATAGCTATGGATTGAGTCTCCATTCTCTTTTAAGAAAAGGAGCACTTCAAGGAACTTAATGCACCAAGTTCAACACAAACAGAAGGAGGTGGTTCTTTGTACAAGCAGTACAAGACCTTTCATTTTTCACTATGGATCATGACTTCTAGGTCACAAAACTTCCCATGCTTTCTTCCTCAGAGTCCTTCCTGACTGTTTGCCGGGGGTGTCATGAGTGCTAAACATATACACTGGTTCTTGGGAAAACTGCAAGTTCATGAGGGAGAAATCCTTTGGGTGTTACTAAATATGTGAAAATGAAATTTGGTTGAAGAAGTTCACAGAATCACAGAATGTTAAGATTTGGAAGGAACCTCGAAAGATCACCTAGTCCAACCCCCCCTGCCAGAGCAGGATCACCTAGATTAGGTCACACAGGAATGCATCCAAGTGGGTTTTGAATGTCTCCCAAGAAGGAGACACCACAACCTCCCTGGGCAGTTCTTGAGGAGGTAGGGAGAATTTTAAGAATGACAATACACAGTCACTCTCCCTGAGTATCTGCTATTGGCCAGATATGAGGACATGACCTATTGAAGATGTTATATTATATTCTTATCCGTGGGTCAATAAGGAAAGCTGACATTATCAGAGCTCTCTATACCGGAGATGTATACCCATTTGAAACATATTCTGCAATGTGATGAATAGACCCTTGGGAAGGTTTTTCTGTTTGTAAGTGTTGTCCAGAACTTTCTTTCTTAACCTTCTCCAAAGCATGTGGTACATGTCTTTTGGTTATACAGTGAGTTTGGTACTTGTATTGCAGAATCAGTAAGACTGGATACTCTCAAATTACTCAGAATAGTAGGAGAAGTATTGTCAGTTCTACCTTTTTTTTTTCATGTTTCCAAGTTCTCCCTGATATCTATACAGAACCAATGAAGGCTGTAGTCTGAGGGGTCAGTTATCTCTGAAACTTAGTAATATTCTATTTCTCTTTAGAATACATTCATGAGAGAAGAAAAGTTCAAGAGCTTAAGAAGATCAATAGGATGCTTTACAGGAAAGCTATGTTCCTTGGAAGATACATAATTTACAGACCTTAATCCTCTGTAAATATTTATTTAATTGATTTGTCTCCCACACCCTTTATAGTTTCTTTATGTATGCTTATCAGAAACTGCATTTAGCAAGCATTTTTACTGTGAAAATGAAGTAATAGCTGAAAAGCTTGATGACTGGAGGAATACTGCTAATTAAATGTAATGTGACTGTGTATCATTTCATAATTAACACCAAACATAAATGAACTGCCATACATAATATGAAAATCTTTCTCAACTTATGTTATTTTGCTTTAGGTGTTACTAAGGCAAATATGCTTAGTGCACATATACATGATGTGAAAACATAATCACATCTTGTATTCAGCGTCCATTATTGGAAAATTGTATGGATTAATTCAGATTAAATATAAACAGTTGATTGACCTCCACCCCACTTTAGTTTGTAGCTTGAGGTACTACTGAATCAGAATCAGACATATAAAATAGATTGCGCACAAAGCCTGCAAAAATAGACTAAGATTGACAAATCATGTTCACAGAAGTTAGGACATTCCAGGAATAAGGTTGTCTGGCCAATTAAATCTGCCTTCTTTTCTCTATTCATACTTGTACAACAATGATATTTTTCTCCTGAGAATTCCTCATTCAGTGCACAGGAACGGACAATGCTCACTTACAACATCACAGTTCATTGGGAAAGCATCATGTTGCAAGACTGTGCAATGGCAAGGGAGAAAAATAATGGAAAGCCATTATAAGAGAAGTGTTCCTGAATTCAGCCATTCTGTGGGGACACTAGTGATATATAGTTCAGTCATTGGTAGGTAGTGTCAGATGCTTGAGCAAGTCCCAAAAGACTCTGATGTGGTTGTATTTTCCTGAGGCCAGCAAATGGCACGTTCTTGGTATCAAATGACCCCCAGTAAATTTCATGCTCCTTTTTCAAAGGAGGAAACTGTGAAAGAACATTTCACAGGAAGTGTCTCTAAAGGCTTGTTAGAGTGGACAAAACAGCATTTGCCTAAAGTACTTTTCTCAACCATTCTTGCTTTGTTAAAAGAAAGAACAAAAAATCTCTGTGCATGAATAAGAGAGCAAGCTAAAATTAATTCAGCAAATTTAACTTTGCCAAATGCTTGAAACATAAGGTAGCTATAACCTATTAAAACTGAGTTCTTATACAAACATGTGCTGGACTGTACTATCAGTCCTGCCCCACATGCCTATATATTTATATATATTTTACTTTTACAAGTGTAGATAGAAGTTATAGGATCAGATGCTAAGGTTGCACCATTGAGTAAGAGTACATTACTTACACTGGAAAAAAAAATAAGTCTGGGTACATGTAAACAAAAATGTATATAGTATGACTCTAGTTGATGAAGGAAGGTGCTGACAGTCACCATTAGGTGACTACTCCAAAATGCTTGCACTTAATGTTAGTTATTGTCCTTTTTGACTCAAAGAAGAAAGATCTATTTGTGGAAGAGAGATGAAAATAAAGAAGTGCCATCTCAGGCAAACAGCATGACATATCTACTGCTCTTTGCTCAAGTGGCTTCCCTGATCATAAATACAATACCTAAAATCTTTGACCTGCAGCATGTATGCAGCAACCACAAAAGCCTGAAGAAGTAGTTTGTATTCTTGTGATCCATCAGACATTCAGAGCTTCTTGTCATGTAACTAACAGGAATTGCATAACTGAGTATCTCTGAGGAAGAAAAATGTGGTTTTGTCTGCTTTTTACTTGTTTTTTATTTTCACAGAAACATGCTCATGTCCTTGAAAGCTCATTTAAGTCAAAGGAGCCGAAATACAACCTTTTTGCCTTCTTGTATACAAATGTCCACATAAAGGTAACTGTATGCTGAATGCGTGGACAGATTTTGAAAAGTGAGATGATGTGTCTTTATCTGTGGCCCCACTTTTCTAGCACCTGAAAAAACTTTTCAGAAAATGCTGATTGTTTTCTGTCCTCTAGTGGTTCCTTTCAAGGCATCTCTAGATAAGTACACAGGGAATAATATAGCTCAATTCATTAGTCACTCAAGAAAATGTTGGCCATCATTCTTTTCTTGATTAAAGCCTCAAAACTGCATGTTAGACCATAAAGATTTCTCTGTGTCCTGTTGGTTGCTAAAATTATGGCAAAATAATATTATCAAACATTTCCCTGACAAAACTGGTGTCTGATCAATACAATGAATGTCAGATCTGCAATGCTAGGCTTAGGCTTAGGAGGATTGCTTTTTCATGTAGTCCTTTTTTCTTTTTTTTTTTTTTTTCCATAATAGAAATGCATTTTTAATGAGATCATGTTGTGGGGGTTTTTTGGGGTGTGGGTTTTTTTTTTGTTTGTTTTTGTTTGGTTTTTTTTTGTGTTTGTTTTTTTTTTCTGTAAACTTTTCTCTGCTATTTACATTCAGATTTCCCCCCGAGTCAGGATTTTTTTTTTCCCCGCCTATAAAGATTATTTCATTGTTGATTTATTCATGGCCACAGCAAAACCATCTCACTTATGGGAACTACACTTCTGAGGAAATAATTTACATTATAGAAATTAATGAATTCTACTATAGGGTTTAACTTCATAAATTGCTAAATCAGCAAATGGCCAAAAGTGCCAGGCAGTTAAATTCTGTTCTACCTGACTGGAGAGGCATTTTTCACTGCTTTTTACACATCTCCATATAATTTCATGTTTAGTTCTCCCAGATACCTTGCATTTGAGTCGTTCTGGTACTTCCTGTGTGACTTTGTAGGGAAAAAGCACAGTTAGATGTAGGCATGTTAATCCCTATTATCCTTAGGTCAAAAAAGTTAGAATTGTGTCTCCTGAGGTTCCTGACTTGTATACTCAAAGTGTGGAGAGGATTTATTACTTCGAGGAGGTATTCACAATAGCAGGTATATTGTTCAAACAACCAAACATACCAGTTTAAAAGGAGATGTATCTTGAAGCCTCCCTTCTTGAGATGAATTCATCTCTCTGCATTCTTATTTTAATGTGTTTTATAAGAAACAGTTACTGGGCAAAAAGTTAATCTTAGAGACAGGGATCCAATCATATGATTCTTCCTCTGCTCTGGGAAGTATCTCAGTGCACATGGGAAAATTAAGCCCAAATCTACCTATGTAATAATAAGCTCTGAGTTAATATTACCGATTTTTAATTTTTTTAAACTTAAATAGTGTTATAGTGGTAATGCTGAATAAATGCACTGACTCTGACATTGACTCTATCATTAATCCTGTGTCTTGTTTTTGTTGTCCTATCTCCAAAAAAGACCAAGTAGATCAAATAAAAGCATAGTCAAGACAAAAATACATAATGTGAGGTAAGGAACAGCTTCAACTAGAAAAGAAAACTACAAATCTTCAGTCCTGAGATCTATGAAATTAAAAGTAGCGTGGAGAAGATATGTTTCACAGTATACAATGCTAGAAGACATGCAACTAAAATATCAGGAAGCAGGTGGGGTTTTCTTGTCAGTTTATTTTCTATTTTATTTTTAATAGAGATGAAAAATAACCAAATTGTGTGACTAATCAGCTGAAGAAGTTCTGAAGATCCCCAAAACTGTGCAAAGTCTTGGATAAGGGCTAAAGGACAGTACTGGTGGAGAGTAAGCAGGAAGACAGCATTTAGAATCACCTTGTACATGGCTGATTTCTAATATTCTTTCCTTAAGTGTATACCATGGACTATTGGGCTAACTTGTCCTTTGATTTGCTTCAATATAATGGTTCTTATGTCCCTTTCTGCACTTCATGCTCTGTTCTGCCCACAATTCTTGTACTGTTTGTTTGTTGGAGTTGCATTTCAATAGCAGACAATGATACCGCTCTGCTCATGCAACATCTTGATGACAAACTTTACAGTGCCATTAAGTTTTAAGGGTAAGAGAACCAGTCATGTCTGGGTCTCCTCAGACTGAGAAGAACATGGAACCAAAGTCCTTTTACTTCAGGCTGAGGACTTCAATCACTGAATTTGTTTTATCTGAATGAATGATATCACTCGATATATTAATGCATGTATTTTTGTGTTGAAATCAGTCCTCTGAGTGTGTTAGACAGGTCTTAGGGTGTTAACTTCCACAAGTAGTTGTATTTGGTTTACATGGCAAAGTTTTGGTAGTGAGGGGGGTGCTACAGGAGCACCTTCTAAGAAAAGACACCAGAAGATGTTCACATGTTGGACAGAACCTGTTCAAGATGTTTCTAATATGGATCTGTTGTAGGCCAAGGCTAAGCCAATCAGTAATGATAATAGCACCTCTGTGATAACATATTTAAGAAAGGACTTTGCAACAGCAGCTGAGTGGAGTGAGAATATGTGAGGAGCAACTCTGCAGACATGAAGGTCAGTGAAGAAGGTTGGGGAGGAGGTCCTTCAGAGTGGAAAGCCATTGCAGCTTGTGGAGAAAACCATGCCATAGAACAGATATTCACACTGCAGCCCACTGATAATTGTTAAGGTCCAATTTGGTCCCCAGTATGACTGAGGACTCCAATTTCACCTAACTCCAGGGTGAAATTAAGACACAAACGAGGTCAGATGTCACTTAGTAACCAATGGTTCTTTATTAGTGTTCTTACAAGTTAGAGAAAGAGAAGGGAAGAGAAAAGAAGAAAACAGTTGAAAAAAAAAAGGATAGATTAGCATACCACCCACACATTCCAATGGCATCCTGTTGACTGGACTCTCTCAGTGGAAGAGATCTCAGCCCTGCAGAAAAGGACTTGGGGGTGCTGCTGGATGAGAAACTGGACTTGAGCAGCCAGGATGTGCTTGCAGCCCAGAAGGTCAATCGCATCCTGGGCTGTAGCAAAAGAAGTGGGGCCAGCAGATCAAGAGAGGTGAATCTACTGCTCTACTCTACTCTAGTCAGACCTCACCCGGAATACTGTGTCCAGCTCTGGAGCCCTCAGCACAGGAAGGATATGGACCTGATGGAGCAGGTCCAGAGGAGGGCCACAAAGATGATCAGGGGGCTGGAACACCTCTCCT
>JANHGN010012719.1:0-13825 GCA_024605025.1 Megaceryle maxima
ACCCCACCTGGCTCTGTTCCTGTGTGGGCTGCCCTGGGTGACCCTGCTCTGGCAGGGGGGTTGGACTCGATGATCTCTGGAGGTCCCTTCCAACCCCTAACATGCTAAGATTCTATATAATAACCTAGAGCTGTTCTCAGCTCTGACCACTGCCCTTAGTCTTTCGCAGTCATGGCAATGAGATAACACCAGAAAGAAATGCTCAGTTCAGAGTGTGGACCTGAGGCCAGGAGAAGCACAGAGAAGGTAAGGGAGTCACTGGCACTAGTGCTTTGTTTTTCAGTGAGCAGTGTCTGCCTACATCATAAAGTTCTTTTTTACCCATGCACTGCTCCCATGAAGTGCTCAAACCCCTCCTGTCTAAGAAATGCCAGAACCATTGATCCGAGGTGAAAATCAATCTCCAAGTGAACCACTTGACTTTTCCCTGTGTTTACTCTGACCCAGCTGGTTTTTATAGCTGTCGATTATTTATCTTACCTTGTTTAATCAATCAACCCATTGTAATTAATTGAAATCTATGTAGGTAAAGTGGCAAATGCTTCTCTGAGGAAGGCCCTCGAGTGCTGTCAGCAGCAGTGCTCTGGAAAGCTCGTTCCATTTATATAAATGAAGGGAAATGCTGATGACTTTATGGCCTGAATATTAATGTGGGTAATAAATATGCTTATTCTGGCAGGTAAAAGCTTGCCAGGCCCTGGCCTGGGGAGGTTCCATAAACAGCAGCTCCTCCCTGACTCTCTTGCTCTGGCCTGTGCTGCAGGAATCCGTTCTTGGCCCTTGATTTACCTCCACAGAAAGGTGGGAAACGGTGGCAGAGAGGCAGTCAGATGGGAAGGATGATGGGAGCTTTCCCAAGTGAAGTTTTGCCCAATTGAAAGCAGCAGGACAGGGCTTGAAGCAAACACTGTCCTCCTGACCTCTGTGGCAAGGCTGCCCCAGCTCCCTGCAGCAGTGCTCCTCCATGAGAGGTTGGCAAGTGCCTGTACCTGGGTTCTGTCTGTGCCACAGGCTGTTGAACTAAGCTGGGTTGCTGCAGTTCCCTTTTCCTTCAGGACCACTTAGGCACCTCTACACCATGCCCTGGTCTGCAATGGAGATGGCCACCTCCACCCTGGCAGTGTCTTTGTCCCAGTTGCTTCCAGTAGTCAGCTCTAGGTCCAACTACTCTATACATCCTTCTTTTAGAGTGACAAGATTTAGGATGAGAGTGGGATGTTTCAGGAGAAGGAAAACCTTTTTAACCAGTTGGCAAGACTATCCCTTAGGAAAGCCATCTCTCCCTTCACTCAGGAGCACATTTTCCTCCAGTCACAAGCTCACTGAAGAGGTTCTACTTGGAGTCAAGTCCAAGTCTCATGTCCAAGCCATGTTGTTGTAAGAGAAAGACCAATCCCAGTGCTGAAAGTTCCAGTCAGCAGCAATCCTTTTCCAGCCTTCTACCTCCAATTACAGGATTTGGGTAGAGATGTTGCTTCCCCCAGAGTTTATCTGATGGAGGTATGAGAAAATCCACCACACCTCCCTGCAGAGCTACTCCCAATACTGTGGTTGAGCCTTAACTTTTTAAAGCTGTTTTTGTTACAAACATCCATAATTGTGGAGATTTAAAGAAATGCTCTGTAGGTCAGGCATAAGCCCATGTCTTTACTTGCTTGCCCGTGTACACTTTCCCCACATCCAGCCAGATTCTCAGCTGCTTGGTTTTAATCCACAATAGCAGAAAGCATCATCCTCACCATGGGACTGCAGCAGGGGAAACAGCAACTCCTGGAGCCTGGTTGCCAGAGTCAAATTAAGATTAAGAGAAGGGGTCAGTGGTTTTTAGAAAAACCACATGGTGATCAGCAAAATAATGAGCTGCTACCAGAAAAAAAAACCCAGAGAGTTTTCTGGGCAGGGCTGTGCCAGCAGTTCTGATTAGTATTGCCAGCACACATTTGCACAGATGCACGTCTGCTTGCTTGGCAAAGGGTAGAGACAATTCAGTCTTTCCCCTTCCTCTGCAACTCTCAAGAGGAGTGTTAATTGCAGGACATGCCAAAAAACCCTCTCTCCAATTCACTGACCATACCAAAAAAATATTAATTATTAAAATGAATATTACTGTGCTTAATTCTTAAGGAATGGGTACAGAACACTGAAGAGTGTACAGTCTGGATCCTCTGTGGGGACTCAGCAATGAGCTTCCTTCCTGGGACAAGAGAAAATAGGGTTTTCTCCAGCTGCTAATGTAAAGTAAAAGCTTAGTGAGGAAAAATGGCATCCTAATAGGCTATAGAATTGGGTGCATTAAACATAAGAGCTTCTTTCCCCAGACCAACATCAAGAAGACAGGCCAGATATGATGCTTTCAAGAGAGGGACAAGAACACCACCAGTCTCTGGAATTCCCTGTATGTTGAATCCCTCCAAGTAAAGGCTCTACTTCCCTCCATGGCAAATAATCACAATCACCAGGAGAGAGAGGTTATAGAAAAGTCTTTTGAAGATTCCCTCACACACTCAGTTCCAGCCACAGCGAGTCTGCCAGCACTTGGTTGATGGTGAGGCTTTGGGCACTAACCCCTCTTCCTCTAAATTTTAAGCTTTTGATCTATATTTGTCTAATCCTGAACAGGTTTGAGGCATTTCTCTCACCAGTACTGATGATTTTCCCTGAGCTTAAGAAATAGAACCTCAGTGAATCAAAAAGTCTCCAAGCCAGGAATGAGAAATACGTGAGAGTGCGAGCAGAGGGGAAAACCTCCACACACCTCCTAAGAAACTTTCTGGGGAGGTTCTTATGAATAGGAGAAAATGAACAAAGGAATTAAGAGCTCGTGGGAAATGGCTGACCCAGCATCCCTGCAGGAGTAGTATAAATAGCTGTCCTGATTCCCTGCATTCACATTGAATCAGTCTGCCCTTTGTCAAATCTTGCCTGGTAAATGCTTGAAAAGTATCTCAGCAGCAGCTCTGTCAGTTTTAGGAGAAGGCTCAATCTTCTCGATCTTAACTTCAGGGTTTCTCCCCATTCTGCACCTCTCCACCAAATGGGCTTCCATAACCTGGGTTGTCTGGAAGAGCTGAACCAGACCCTAACACAGCTAAAGCTGCTGGCAACCCCGTAAAGGAGCTAGCTCTGAGTAGCAAGCATGCAGCACAGTGTTGTTCACCAACATCAGCATGAGCTGAAATGGTGATTTTATCTACCTTACAAACTGCATTTCAGCAGGATTTGTTAGCAGGTCACAGCCACATGCTGGTGGCTTTTCTATCTTTGAGTTGCCATTCAAGTCGTGGGGGTTTTCTGCTCAGTAAAGCCTGGCACAGTGTGACATGTTCAAATTTCCAGCCTAACGCTGACCCACTGCAGCGTAGCCCCGACTGAAGCACTTAATTTGCTCTAAGTTCAGTACAATTCCCTTCAAATCTTCAACAGGTTGCTAGAACAGAGCCCACAGATAAACCAGGCAGTCACCACCAGTTCTCACTTTGCTCCAGCAGCTTTTACAGGATACAGTCACACTGCCAGCACAGAAATCAAGATTTCCTGACCTTTGGAAAATCTATTGCTGTGCTTCAGGGGTGAATGACTTGCTAAAGCAAAGACCTGATGTGCAGGCATCTTATGAGTCCAGCATGGTACCTTAAGAACCCACCTCTGAGCTGCAGAACAGCCTCCAACTGCCTCTGCCCATACTCTACACCTGGCCTCCCCAACTTCCAGCCTGACCCAGCAGGTAGCACACACTCCCCCACCTCGGGAAGTGCTGCATTGATTCCTCAAGCACAAGTCTTGAAATCCCTTCAGAAAAGCCTTTCTCACCTCTTTTCTGGAAAGGTGTCTGTTCTTACTGCCTGTTGAAGAACAGCTATTTACCTATGCTCCAAACAATTCACATGATATCAAATCCATCTCCTTCAGCAGACTCCACTTCAAGCCAAACTCTTAACGGACATCTCCAGGGAAGAAAAGCACTTAGTGCACCTTGTGCTAAAGAATCCCTGCAGAAAACCCAGAGAGAAAACCTCAACAGTCTGTTTGCAGTCTGTGAAGACTCTAAAGGAAAGCCAGCAAACACCCAGAACAACGTGGGGAGAGGACAAAGCCCTCAACTTCACTGCTTAGCCTCAGCTCGCATCACTTGTCCTGTGAACCAGGTGAATTCATGGGTATTTGCTACCAAGAGGGATCATTACAGATGATGCACGAGGTTTTTATTCATAATATCAACAAAATAAAACTGATAGCAGACTCAAGATGAAAACAATCCAGCAAATCACCAAGAATAATTATAGGAACATACAGAATATTTCTTTGATTTGCCATTAACTCTAGTAATGAGTCAGACAAGTGTTCTAATTGCATCCATGAATAAGCTGCTCTCTTAGAAATGGCTTTAGATCTGCAAGGAAAGAACTCTTTCTGCGTGGATCCAAATGCAGGAGGAGGATTTTAAAGGTGTAAACTACTTCAGCAAAAAGCTATGCCTGTATTCCTTGCTGCTCATCAGCAGTATTTGTAGGTCAGGTACCAAAATATGCACAACTTAAAGAGAATTCAAAAGGAACAGTATTGCCAATTTAAGGCACCCACAGAAGAGTCAGTTTAAGGCAGCAGAATAAAGCTGTTGCAAGGAGATCTTTGTTGAACAAATTCCTACCATCCCAAGGCACGATTGAGTCCTTGTCAGTCTCCTTTCACAGGGATGGAGCAGCTGGGCTAGCAAGCAGACACTGTCTAGGGCTGGGATGCCTCCAACTTGTACACAAAAATGCTCCAGACCTACTTAGGCCCAGAAACGACTGCAAGCAGGGGCAGTAACATCCAGCCTCAAGCAGAAGGGCAACAGGAGAGAAGGTTCAATTGTATTCCATAAAGTCACCCCATAAAGGGTGAAGAGCTTCCCCCCTACCTCAAACCTCAGGCAGGAAAGCACTCTGCAGATCCCTGTACAGCCCAATCAGAACAGAGCATCCCAGCTGCTGCCTTCTTCCTCCTCCTCCTCCTCCAAATGTTAAATGGATTTGCCACTTCACTATTCCTTTAGAGCAAGCCTCAAAGGAACTCATTTCCAATGCATAATGACTACAAGGCTTGGCTAGTAGATGTGTTTAGAGGCTAGTAGATGTGTTTAGAGTCTCTCCATTACAGCATGGAGAGCAGCCCCCCCCCTTCACCCCCTTTTTGAGCAGAAGCTGCCATCCATAACCTATCAGGAATGTAGAGTGTTCCCCAGCAAACAGCCACCACCACCACCCCTCACCTTGGGGACTGGTAAGTCTACAAATCAGGATGCAGAGTCAGTCAGTGGTGGAAAAGCCACGTGCTGGCAGCATCCTGCTCCTTCAGGTTATGGTGAAAAGGGACATCATTTGGCAGCTGTTTTACAGGGGATTCTCAATTATACCCCACCCCCTACTGCTTTAGCCTTCTTTAGGCTAAACAAACCCAGCTGGAATTTCTAGCCAGCAGACTCTTCCAGCATATCTGTGTTCAACACACGTGTCATGCAGGTGTTTCCAGTATCAGAAGCAGCAGCTGTGGCTGCACGTTAGAGTTCTGAGCAAGGAACTGGACCATGGAAGGGAAAAAGAGGAGTGACAATAGGGTTCAGTGTCACCTCCTTATGTGGGAAGTGTCTGGCATAGTAAGGAGAAAGGCATCAGAGGTACTGCACAAACATTTTAGATACAGCTATGCTGCAGATGTTCCAGGAGAAAGTGATGCTTTGTTCTCCTAAGGACCAGAAACTGCCTTTAAGCAGCAGTAAAATCCTGGGTCAAAATTCACTATTACCATAGTAAAGGGCTTTTAACTATCGAGTAATATTTTTACTTTGATGCTTAATAACCCTGTACAGCCCACGAAATCTCTCCCCCTTGCTTCATTCTGCAGCCTCCACAATGGCTGTGAAGCAAACAGCAATTACACATTTATTCCAACACCATTCACACAGCCTGAGTGGGCTGTGTCCATGCACAACTCCACTCCTGGGAGCAAAGTGTAAAGGACACTTTGAATTGGAAACAGGCTGCTTACTGCCTGCTGGCCTCCACATCAGCATGGCTGATAGGGATGCAAGACAAAGCTACAGCTAATTAACATATATGAATTTTAACCAGGAATCCACTCCCATATATTGGAAAATAAGCCCTGGACAGCTTCTGCCCCCCCATGGCTTGTTAACAGTTTCTCTAAGATAAGGCAACCTCACAGAATTAACTTCAATTCATTTGTGCTGGTGAAAAGGCAGGAGCAGAATCCCACCCCAAAACCACCTCTGCAGGGCCTGAGGCTTTGGGTTCTGCCCCATCTCAGATGCTATAGCAGAGAAGATCCAGGCTAAATGTTTTCTGATGAGCCTGTTGGATGCCACAGTTGGGATTCCTGCTCTACATAGCTGAAGATACGGTGAAATAAAGAGCAATAGTCACCATGCATGGCATAGCCAGGCAGCTGGCAAAAGGTATTACCCAGAATCACATGCTACAGATTCTCAACAGCACTTTAAGAGGAAAAAGGAACAGGCTGCAACAATGGTAGTGCAGTGGCCAGGGACAAAGGCAGCCTGCTACCGCCCCAGTTAGCACAGGATACACTTTGTTCCCCAAAGGTAGCAAATTCCTCTCCTTTGCATTAGGAAATTGGTATTTAATAGGCTGGAGAAAAGGGGAAGGAAGCATTTCATGTGCCCCCCCATCATGTAGTTTTGAACTTTTCTGTAGAGTAAAGCATTACCCTGACACAGCAGCTCCTGCTGATTCAGAGAAAGCACAGCCTGAGCAGGATGGCCAGAAAGTACTGACCAGAAAGATTGGGTCAAAGTTCTGTGTCCAAGAGATTCCTCTTGCAGCTGGGACCATGGGCAGGGCTATGTCCACTGAAGAGCAGAGCTCAGGCTTCTTGGAAGTTGACCCTGATTGACCTGCTGCACTGAGAAAAGCTCCTTAAGTTACAAAAGCAGAGCAGGTTTAATTATAACCATGGTACTTACCTGATGGCAAAGCCTCAGGCACACCTACAGCAAGCACCAGCCTTTCCTTTGTTTCTTCCCTCCCTCTAGTGAATACTGTAAAAATACTGCTGCTTCCTAGGACAGTTTGTGTGAACCCCTTTAACGAGGTGCCTTGTTCTTTACTGATGCCTGATTCTGCTACTCATTACCCTCAGGTAATTACTGTAAAAGGTACAGCATGACCCAAGCCCTCCTTTCTCAAAGGCATTTACCTCAGGGGCTTCCTACTCTGGGAAGTGTCCTAACAAAAGCTGCTCTTGCAGATGAGCAAACAGAGGAAATGCAGCTTGATCCTCCTGTATAAAATGGCATTTCCAACCCCTATATTGGCTGTGTAAGATCACAGAATGTCTTTGCTTGGAAGAGACCTTCAAGATCATCTAGTCCAAGCTTGGAGCCAACACTTGCAAGCTCACCACTAAACCATGTCCCTGAGCACCAGGTCCACACCCCATTTAAATGCCTCCAGGGATGGCGACTCCACCCCTGCCCTGGGCAGCCCATCCCAGTGGTTGAAAACCCTTCCAGTGAAGGTCCAAGTGCTGGAGCTTTATTACTGAAGCTGGAAGTCAGACTAGAGAAGTCAACATGGATTCCATGACAGAGGCCACATCTTAAGCTGTCTACTTCTCTCAAGTACCTAGCTGTCAAGCTTAGGGGAACTGTTTCACTTCATTCAGATCTTAAATGAGATGCAGATTACCACAACAGTTCACAGATGATATTACCTTATCAGGAGCTAGCCTAGTTACCTCCCAAGGAAGAAGGACAATGTCACAGGTGTCACCCCTACAGTGATCTAGCTGGAGCTAGGACCTTACCTCCTGGGAAGGACAACCTTTGTGTCAAGATCTGAGGAGCAATTTCAGATGCAAACCCCTCTTGCTTGGCCTTTTACTTTCATTTAACAGGCAGCATTTAGTTGTTCCCTTCAGCTAGCTTTTAAAATGGGTATTATAGGAAAAAAACCCACAAAACAAACCAAACAACAAACCCAACAACCAATATGGGCTTTAGAGATAAGAGATGCATCAGCCTGAAGGTGAGGCTGTGTTGAACAGCCTTGACAGTCACAAAATATTGTCACATAGAAGAAAACAGTAAAGTATGTCAACTGAGCAAATGCTTCCAGCACTTACACCACCAGTGGCAACGTCCAGCTCCACTACATTTGCCTCTTCTTGGCAACTGCAAGATGCTTGATAACACATTTGCTTCTCAGGTTGATGGAAATTTCAGAGCTGGAATCAGAATTGTAGTGTAATTTACATTCTTTACCCCTTCCAGGAAGTCTCTGCTCCCTTCCCCAACTCCAGGAAGCTGGACTTCAGGTATTTTTTCATATATGCCTCAATGCAGAGACTCACTGATTGACAAAAGAGTGAAACAATTAAGTAAAATACTTGCCAGAATAATTTTATTTCCTTTGAACATTCCACTCTTTATAAACACACTTTCTATACCTTTCCAAGAGAACCTAGCAGCACCTGAGCATTGAAAAGTTCTCTGAATTCAGCTAAAATTTTATAGGTTTCTTTTATAACAACTTCAGGAAAACAGGTTCTCTTTCTACTTGGAAAGTAGAAGATTATTTATGAAGCTGAATTGCTGGGCAACAGAAATAAGCAACATATTTTCTTCCCTAAAAGCCACTTGGGTTTTTTTTGCAGTCTCATTTTGCAGGCAGGGACTATTAGAAGCAGATTCTCCTAGGGCTTGTTTTAGGTTACTGGGATACTAAAGTGCATCTGTTTATGACATCTATGAAGAGATAATAAACATCTCAGAAATAAGACTAACAAAGCACTAGTACAGGTTTGTGCTTTTAAGGGTTGGTTTTCACTGAGGATCAAGTGTTGGCTTTTCAGGGACTGTGCTTGTGGATAATTTTCCTGCTTAGTACAAGTTAGTGCTTTATATACAACAGGAGAGCTGTTTGGGTAGTTTTCCACACATTCTAATCCATGGACTAAGATTAAGCAGGCTGATGTAATAGGACTGACAAGATAACTTGTCATTGTGTTGGTATACACTCTTATTCAGGTAAGGTGTTTATGTCAAATGAAAACACAGAGGTTCCTCAGTGCATTTTAATTCAAGCTCTGAGCCCCATTATTAGCCCTTTAATTGACTCTCCAAAATGTCCTGGAGTACACAAACAAGAACTGGCTGCAGTGGTAAACAATACATCACCATTTCTCTGAAGAGGCTGTGGTTTACCTTTAACTTGAAAAATTTGGTTTACATTAATTTAAGGGTTTGAAAGGAGAAGTGTTAATCTTTAAAGCACAGTTGGTGATTCCATCTTTGTACTGTAAAGTTGTTTAAATAACTTTACTGTTAATAAAAATGTAGCTATTTTATTCTCAACAAGAACATGCACATCATCTCTGAGTAAGTGACTTAATTCTTGGTCCTTAAAATAATTATCAAACTATCAGAACACTAAAGAGACTCTCTGAGCCATGGAAAAAGAACTGCAGATCACCCTTAGGACACAAGGTAAGCATCGAACTCCTGGCACTTGTAGCAAGCAACACTGTCTAATACCCACTCTCGAGTCACCATGGCAACATTGTTCTTTTGCTGGATTGCTGTAAGACAAAAGACACAAACAATAAAACTGTTATCCTTGAGTCAAAGCAAGCTCGAGGTGAGCTTACTGATGTCTTTCAGATGAAGCTGTTTGCTTTATCTTTGACATTTTAAAGGCCTTGATTAAAACAAAACAAAACAACCCCACAAGAGTCTGATTATGGCACTACTGCTTTTAACAATGCAGGTAATATTGCTGCTCCACACAGAATAGCTGCTTGGTAAATGGGCAGGCAGGAAGTTTTGAACAGCCCAGAATAAACCCAAAAAGCAAAGACCATAGGGCCTTGTTATCTTTTAATTTAGAACCTCAGTGACAGCGCCTCAGTTCACGGCTGCTCGGGCACACTGAGTATGTGACAATCAACGAGTCTCATTAAGAGAGAAGCAACAGCAAATTACTGAAGTGCTCCCAGACTGTTCTTCCCTGTTTCAGGATCTTTTCCTTTATTTTCTCATTTTCCCAGGGCTATGGAAACAGCTGTTGTTTTTACATCATCCTCCTGCTCCACTGGTTTGGGTTTTTTTGTGGTTGAATTCTGCTGTAGCCTAACTAGTTCCCATTCATCCCACAACTCAATTTTCCTTTAAAAGTAAGTTAGTCTGGAACACTTGCACTATCAAAGCCTCATGGTTTCTCTGGAGCATTTTGATTTAAAAAAGAAAAGGGTAAAAAATAGAAGGGAAAGTCTGTACCAGTTAAGGCTTTCTAGCTAGATATTCTTTCTAGACAAAGACAAACTTGTCCCACAGGAGGCTTTCTCCTAGATCTTACTAGTCCTCCAAGGGAACACTTCCCTACCTTTTAGAAACTATCTGCAATCATAAAAGTTTCTATAAAGCTGATGATATGCAGGATAACTGAGCCAAGAGTAGGATTTGCCTGCCAGGCTACCTTATAAGACTCTATTGCTGATTCTTGTCCTTGCAGATTTTTTTTTCCAAGACACAGCCCCATCTCCAGCTGCAGTAGGATTATAATTCCTCCCCAACCCCCTCTGACATTTAACTATTAAAGGGACTGAGGTGATAAAGCCACTCTGTGTGTACCATAAAACAGTCCACAGCAGTGTGTTGTGTTACCTCTGTAATCCATGTTTTCCATCCAAGCATCTGGCTGCACAACCACGACAGCAGGAGAATTCTAGGATTTCAAGAGAACAAAATAAAAATGCTACTTTATCTTCTGCTATTAAAACACTCTCACACCTCTCTGCAGAAGAGAGTGAGTTAACTCTGCTTCAGTGCATCACTTCAGAGAGGACTTGAACTGGTAGAAGAAGGAGAAAGACCTCACTTGCCAAGATTTTTCTGTGAATTGTCTCTAGGAATGCTGTGACTAGGAAGGCACTAAAGGCTTTTTGCACTGGAGCTTAGTGCTGATTGCAAGAGAAATGAGCTATCTGGCCTACACAGAACACTCTGATCAGGTTTGCACTACAAATTAGCCTGTCTTCTAATCCAGAGTGGCCAAAGCCTAGAGCACAAGAACTGCTGCCATGCAGTTTGGCACCATTACCGTGCGGACAGTGCTCTCTAACATACATCAGTTCTTCTCTCTAACAGGCATCAGTTCTTGACAAGCCCATGAAGGCCATTTTAGCTTTCAGCATGTGTATTATGTAACTGTAACCCAAATTAAGTGTAACATTCATTATCACTTACTCTGGTGTGTGTGAACAGATGGAGTTGCTTCACGACAGAGGCACCACAGAGCTCCACCATCCACTCTAGATGTTCTGAAGAAATCAGATAACAATCTTATTACTTCATTGATATCCCATTGGAAGGGATACTATTCTCTAAGCCCTCATGTGCTTGTTCCAAGATATAAACTATCATGATTTGAAAGAGATGTAAGCCTTAGTAGAGAATAAATCCTTTCATTTTCTAGCCTGATGAAGAACATGAACTCAAATCTTGTCCCTCACTCTCCAGTTAGGACTAAACACACCAACAAAAAAAGCCCTGAAAAGGCAAAACAGCACATGACCAAAACTTGAATTTATGTCCTCTTATCCTAAGGATGTAAAGCAGGAAATTGAAATTAAAAATCAGAAGTTAGAACTGTGGTTATCTACAAAAGTAGCCAAAGTATTTAATTTCCATCAGTTGGGTGAATTGATAGGGAAGAAGATAAATGAGTCTGGTGTAAGAGTCATAACTGATCTGCAGCAGGTGAAAGCACTGCATCCTCTGTAGTAGTTACTGTAAACATGAAGAGGATGTGAGGATTTTTCACCCAGTCAAAAATAAAGTTCTATTGGACAAAGAGAGGTACCTGCTGTATAAACCACAGAGAGGGACAAATATTTTTCAATTGAAAAATTCTATCTTAAATTTTCAAAACATCTACTATACTTGATTCAATTTTCAACTGACAAAAAGCAGCCATCCTAGCCAGCTTTGGTTGGTTTTTTTTGGTATATAAACTTCTGGCTTTGTTCTGTGTTTCACTTTTAACATCTGCTGCTAGAAAGAGGATTACACTGCTAGAAAAGTGATACTTAGGAGCTGTTTACTAAGACAGAAGAAAAAAAAAAGTAGTTCAAACAAGTGTTTAATAGCATCTAAAGCAACTCAAGGAATGGTGGGGGGTGGAGGGGATCTCTGAAGATCAAGTCCACCCCCCTGCCAGAATAGGACAGAACAATTACCAGACAGCAACATATTAATGCTTTTCCTTCATTGCACAGAGTTAAACTAGATAAAAGGCCTGTCTTGAAACAGCAAAATTGCCAGAGCAGTTCTCAGAGACATCCAACTAGAACAGAACACTTTCCATTCTACCTGGAGACAGAACTGGATTAAGCTCTTCACTAGGTTATACCTCACGTAGGTATCTCGGAAGATTCAGACTGAAAGAGGTACAAGGGTATCCACAAAGAGGTCAAATATAAAATGCTGGTGAATGCACACAATCCCCCTCCAAATGTTTATTTTTTTTTAAGCTGAGTTCATTTAATTCCACCCAAATTACAGACCTGTAGTCATATCAGTGAACGGGCCATAGCAACAGATCTCAAAGTCTTTAAAGATCTGAAAAATATGGAACAGGTTAAGAGAGTACAGATGGTATCTTTAATAGATAATAATTATCTATAAAATAAGTATTAACATGCTGGTTTCATCACACTTCTAGGAGTGGTTATCAAGCTACCACTGTTTCACAAAGTGTTTCTGAAGCTCTTTGTTACCTACAAAGCAAAATAATACCATCAAACCTCCTCTACCCTGTGCTTCCCTATACCAACGTTATAAAAACCCAGTATTTACTCCAAGCACAAAGCAAACCTGCTCTGCTGCAGACAGAGCTCACTTTTCAAGTATAAAAGTGCTTAATTTGTACAACTCTGTATAGACAGAACAGCAGAAAAATGGGAAGACATTCCAGATGCTCAGCTAGCAGAGCCCCGTATCTGAAACGGCCACAGCAGGGCAGGATTTTCCTCCCTGATGTTCTCATACCTTTTCAGTCAGAGACTCTCTAGCCCTTTTGGGACCTTGGTGGTTTCTCCCATTGATTACATCTCCTCTAACTTCAAAGTTCTCCTGGAACAGAAAATAAACAGGTCATCAGAAGCAAGGGGTGGCCTTTAATACCTCTTCCAAAGGGCTTTTTGGGACTAAGATTTTTCTTCACCCTTAGATTGCTAAAAAGGCATATGGATTTCATAGCAGAGTGGCCATTTCTGCTCATTAGGTGTATGAAATCCATACTGTCTCACTAATGACAGTCTCCAAAGATCTGTACTAGAGAATGACAATCCAACTACCCAGGAATACAAAAATTCACCTAAATCAGAGTCCTATCAAATAAACCACTTCTACTAGGAAAAGTAGTAGATGCTGGCACAAGTTTGCAGTAGCTGGATAGTCTAATGTTGAAAAACAAACCAAAACTATGTTTGTAGTTATGTTCCAACATTATTTCCTTGAGCAAACAAGATGTTTTCCTCTGTGCTGCAATCCATCAGTATCAGTAGGAACACTTAAAATGCCTCCAATCTGTTCCAATAAATAACAGGGACCTTTATGTCTTCAAAACAATGAATACATACAGCCTAAGTTTGGCTTTTGGTACAACTAGAATCTGTTTTGCAGAGCTGTGTTTCCATACATTAAATGTTGAGACAATATCTGAGGTTACTAACAGGTCTAGCACAGAATCTTGTTCTCTAAGCCCCTCAAGAGCTTGGCAGCTCTCCTCTGGACACCTTCCAGTAT
>JANHGN010012719.1:13925-35495 GCA_024605025.1 Megaceryle maxima
CCCAAGTCAACCAGAGATCATCATCCCAAGTCAACCAGAGATCATCATCCCAAGTCAACCAGAGATCATCATCCCAAGTCAACCAGAGATCATCATCCCAAATCAACCAGAGATCATCATCCCAAATCATCAATATGACAGCATTGCTTACACATTTGAAATATCCCTCTTAAAATAAAAGACCTACCTCATTCAGTATCCTTCCTTCTTTAAAAGACTGAATTACCCCTAAATAAAAAGATCAGAACAGGACAAGTCATTTTACCCAGCAAAATTCTTCTTGCACTGCCAATAGTCTGACTTCATTGCTGTATTGAATGGAAGGTATTTGTACCAAGGGAAACTGAATCTGGTATGATGCCTGAAAGAACTTGAATAAATTGTTTACCTTCTCCAAATAATAATTTTACATTAATTAACTCAAAGATTTAAATGAAGAAGGATGAAAGACTTTTTGTCAGGGTGGGGAGCAATCCCATGTAATTATTTGTAAGCAGAAAAATTATTCAGAAGAGAAAGAATCTTGATGCTGCTGTTTGAGGGATTTTTTTATTATTATTATTTTCAAGTATTTCAAAGAAACTCTGGAAAACATCAGATACCAAGACAATTTTTTACTGGAACAAGTGAATAGTACATTTGTGGTAGAAAGGCAGAGATCTTTAGCTTCAAAACAAGGTATACTTACACTGGTAACTAACTACCCATTTTCTTCCTGCAATACCCAGAAAGTACTTGAGTGTCCTTTCACACACCAGTTCTTTATCTGCAGAGCAAAGAAAATCTCTTTCAGTTGTGCCATTAGTGAAAAACAAAACAAAACCCACAGCTCAGGCCATTTGTAGCTAAAAGCAAAAGGTTTTTGCTAAGAGAAGCAGCAAAATATCAAGATCTTCTATAGAAAGGTTGCAAAACCCTAGTGTCCTGATTCTAGTAAACTGGAAAACAGGGAGTAAAAACTAAATCATGTCCACAACTTCTGAAGCTTTTTGTAGTTATTCACTAAAGAGGCAAGAAAAAAAAGTGTCCTCTTAGTCAAGACAAAGGACAGTAACACTGGGATTCAATGCCTAATGTTGTCAGAAACTGGTAGGTGACTATCCACTTGGGATCATCATCTGCTCTGCCAGAACAGGCACAACTTCAGAAGGCAGTTTATCCTATTTGTATGAAGAGAGAACAATCTACCTCTCCAAAAACATAGGGTTATGGTGTCTACACTTTCTGAAGAAAAGGCAAAAATTGAGTTTTGGAGTCAGAGCATTTCCTGGTTCCTTTTCTGTGCTGCTTTACAAAGGCTGATGTGATGGATTGGATCCAAATATGAGCCAGCTAAAAGTGCTTCTATGAAGCAAAATGAAAGCACCCCATACAGCACACCCACACCTAGAGTTGGCTCAAACCATTTGGGGTTTTTTTTAAAGAAAATGTTGGTTAAAGCCTAGGTGGTAGGTTCAGTAGACAGCTTAAACATAAGCTGTGCCTAGCTTCATTTCACTACTGAATGTTAGGCTTTTCTGAAGTCAATATAATGCTGTTCCAGAATAAAATACATTTGTCAAATTTGAAACTGCAGTATGGGATTGAAGTTTCTATAAAGCTCATTCAAGCTTTTAACAATGGAATTCTTGAGCTCTACCAATGAGCAAAACCTAATTGAAGTCCCTTAATTAAGCACACAATTAAGAGTTATAATGGAATGGTAGTGCTGCTTTGTTCCTATGGAAGTAGGACCTCACTGCCAACTACCATCAGTTATACATACAGTTAAATCCCAATTCCAGGGGTTTTTTATTAAAGATAAGGTTTTTTTCAAAAATTTAGAATGAAACAGCATTTATAATCCCTGCAAGGAATTAGGAAACCAAATTAGCATCTTATTTCCAGAATGTCTGTGTCCCACTTCTTTAGGAACTATCTAACTTCATGTTAATGTGCTGCAAACACCTGAAATTTGTGACTAAAGAGGTAGGAAAAAACATGAACTTCTAACCACACAAGGAAACAGAAGATACCCTCACTCTGATCCTGTGAAAAAAGGATTCCCAAGTTCAAACAAAGACAGAGAAGAAAACAGGCAATACCTTCTCAAAATTACTCAAGTTTATTGCTGAACCATCTGCTTGTTGGTTAGACTACAGTTAACATTCTATATGGTGTGGAAATATAGGATTTGCTCACAGAGCTCCCAACAAACCTGTTTTCATTATGACATGGGTTGTTCCTTCAGTAATGTGATTAGATAAAGTGCTCTGAGTTTTTCTTGCAAACTTCTGGACCACCAACTGAAAAGTAGTTAAGAAAATTAATAGCTAGCAAACCAGATTTCTAAAACCCAGCAACTCCCATTTATAGGAGTATAATGTAGTAAGATAGTTTCTTTAGAGTGATGGTTTTATTTGTGTTGGCACACAGAATGTATATTTCCTTCAAAGTCAGTAATTTTGGCACCATTCAATAGGCTAAAGAGCAGCTCTTGGCCAGTAGATTATAAACCAGAAACCATATCCTCTTGGAAATGGAAACGGGTTTCTTAGCAAATTGGAATTGATCAATTACAGAAATCCTCACTACAGATCAGAATTTGGATGAAGAAACAGCATCTGAGAACATCAAAGGAACTGACCAAGCAAAGAGCCCCCTCCCCTTCAAGCCCCAAGGCTTTCTAGAACTCCTTTTGACTTGGAATAACATTTTTTTTCCCCTAGATGGTAGGCAGTCATTTAAAACCTTCAAAAGATTCCCATTTACAGGCAGCATTTTTCTTTTTTCTTTTTTTTTTTTTTTTAGGAGTGAAAAAGTTTGACTTGAGATGCTGCATTAGCAATCTGCAGTTCCTGTAGGATTAGTTTCCATTCTACTTAGATCTCTCTATGTTGAGGACTATAGTAGTAATCAGGAATGATTAACAAGTGATCTCAAACTTCTGAAATATACTTACATGTTCACTTTGATTCAGACCTGATGCCACAATTGACATTTCTTTCCTGCTAGTCACAGCTGGACTGGCAGCATTTTCTTTCCCAGCTGCGTTGTGCAGAACAGAGATAGGAAAACACACACTTCTCTTTGATTTATATTCTTGAGCAGAGCTTTGATCAGCATTCTCAGCTACAACAGAACTATTTGTTGCTTCTGCAGTTCGAGGGTTAAGCAGCCTTACAGAGGAGGAAGAGTTATTTGGACTCCTTGTCACATTTCCAGAGAGATTTGATAAGACAGATGTGCTGTTTAGCCTTGTCCCAGATTTCTGCTCATCTGTGTTTGCTGAAGGAAAAGAGAAATTACCCTTTGAAACAATTTCATCCTTCCTGTAGTCACAGTGGAAGGCTGTTGCTCTACCTTTTAGGTTTAAATGTTGCAGTTACTTCCTCTCCTTATTTGTTTATTACTTCTCCTTTGCCTCTATCATTATTTTTTCCTGATCTACAGCTGAGACACTAGAATATCTGCTGAATTTTTAGTTCCAGATCTGTCAAAAAGTGCCATTTATGCAAGACAGATAACCCCCATTACTGTCAAAATGTTGGCCAGCTCCACCCCGATGAGCAGCTGTACAGCTGGGCTATGAAACAAAACCAAACAAGAAGTAATGCATTTTCAAACTGACCAGGAATATATCCATTAAAATCCTTGATTTACAAGAAAAAAAGTTGTATCTTGGTACGTAAAAACAAGGAAAAAAAAGCAGAAATCAAGATATATGGAATCCCCTTTAAACGTTACCTGCTTCAAGCTGACACTGACTAAATTCCTGCACTGCTTCCTGCCCAGTTTTTGTCTTTTCAGAAGCAGCTTTGTTCTTTGGAACACTGTCACACTGAAGGCTTTTCTCCAAGTCTGGTTTCTTTAACAAACAGGATTTAGAAGATGGAAGCAACACTTCTGGAGACCTTGAGAGAGGGAAAACTCTTTGAATACCTCTTTAACTCTTCTAAGAACCATGTATCAACAGCTAAGCTACAGTAACTACTTAAAAGCTGAGGTATTTATTTCAAGACTATTTTTTTCCTCTTCTTTTTTTTTTTTTTTTTTTTTTTAATACAAGATTAGAAATAAAAGTTAAAAAACCAAAACTAAACCAAACCAAAAACATTTACCTTTCTTTTCCTAAATCTTTGCTTTTACTGTTGAGAGAATCACTTGGCATAACATGGAAATCATTGGCTGAAAATCCCTTTAAACTGCTGCATTTATGATTTTCACAATTGCCTTTTGAGGTTGACTCTGCCCCTTTAAAAAGAAACAATAGTTCTTAAACAAAATAAAAGCAACTGTTCTCAATTGTTTCTTCAGGTAAGAAGTCAAACATTCTCTAAAAATCTCAATCCAGATAGACTGTAGAGAGGCAAGTATCCCTAAAGAGAATTCTACACAAAACACTAAGCCATTTGCAGCATGGTTTATTTCACATATTAAATCATCTAGAAAACTAAGATGTCAGCTCTGTATTGGGTGGAAAAATGTAGGCTACAAAATAGGCCAAAGGCAAATTTACCCTATTTAAGTTAATTTGTTTACCACGTTATCATCTCTTTTCACAAGCAGTAGAGACCTTTATTTGATAGCTGCAGATGCCTGTCATTTTTATCAAGCCATAACTAATCACTTGAAGTTTTTACAAGTCAGAAATCCCTGTTCTAGCACGACAAGGTAAGCATGCATTACATCAATCAAATGAAGCAGTTTTCCTCATCTGAAAGAAACTAACCATTGATCTGATGACTTAATCTTCAGGCAGCCTATTTATAGTTATCTTCAAAATTTGGCCTACTGGGGCTTAGAAATGGCACATTTCAAAGTCTTCTTCTCAAACTCTAGTGAGGTTGAATGCCACACAATTCAGAGAGCTTTGTTAACAAAGCAGGGATTGTAACCAGTCCCTTAGTGTTAGGTTGTTTTAACAGCTCCAAGTGTCCAAAAGATGAGCTGGAGAGAAGGCTGAAAACACAAGGCAGCTGTTAAATCAGTAACACAAAATCAGAGGAGGATTATAGTTTCTTCCACAATAAAAGGTCCTACTTTCCTGCCAGGAATCCAGCTCTCAAAGCCACAGTAGAGAAGGATTCTGTTACCTCAGCTTTTTCAGGGAGCTGAACACACCACTGTGTACCTTTCAGAAGCTCAGACTCTTCACCTTCTCATCTCAGCTCCCATTTCTCTTTGAGGGGCTTTCCTGATGCAGACTACACCCCGACAAGAGAATCTAAAGAAATCTTTAAGTCAGCACTGAGTGCCTCTCTAGGAGAATGGGAAGTTCAGCAATGAGCATCTGGACTTACTGCAGGCTTTGTTCAATGAATGCTCTATGCTCTGTTGCAGGTAGGTTGCCAGAACAAGAAATTTCAGTATCTGTCTGGCTTTCACACAAAAAAACCCCCACCTAAATCAAGCCCTCTCACTATTTCTTACATAACTGGCAGGAACTCACTTTATTCTCAATGTAAAACAAGCCTTTGGCAATTACTGTTCTTCACTTGTACACTTCCCAGTGAGGAAGTCTGGGTTCATGTCCTGCTGAGGGGATTTCCACACCACTACAGGTATTCTCCTCTTTGCCTGACCTGAACTTGTTACTTTTAATAGCCAGTTCCACACCTAACTCAATTTCTGTCTTGTTCCTTGAAATGCTCAAGGACAATTTCTACCTCAGCAATAGACATCAAGTCCATTCAGGTGTTGAGCTGCTCTCCCAGTCCCTTATCCACTCTGGTGAAAGAAAACAAGAGTCTAAAACTGACAGAACAGCAACATGGAGGAGAACTGCCAAGCCACAAGACCTGCACACACCATTTAAATAATTACACCATGCAAACTCACACGAATCTGTAACAGGTTTTTAGACTAAGAATAGTACCTAAGTGATAAATAAACCATTTATGTCTCACAGAACAGCTAAATTTAGGCAAAATTCTGCTAATGTATTAATTTTAAATTAAAACTATAATTTGTGGTTGAGGAAAGAACTACTAAGAGTCACACAACTGCTTGCAAGAAAGGTGGGAGAGGTTTTTATTGCTATTTACCTCTTTCTTGTCTCATTTGTTCCATGCCAAGTGTTCCTTCACTACTGAAAGGTGGCAGCTCCCTCTGGATACCTAAAAATTCACAGTCTTGACTTCCATGCTGCTTTAACACTGCTTCAAGTACAGCCATTTCTTGCTGAAGTTTTTTCAGGTTATTTTGCATAACATTCTTCTGCTGCAAAGGATACACAATTGAACCAATGTTAGTAAACCAGTTTTAAACAGTAAGACTGATTCCTTTAACAAAAGCTTGAAAATCAAAACCAGCAAAACTACTTTGAATTAGATTTTAGCACGTGTTCAAAATGCAACTGTCATGCTTTTACTGTAGCAAATAATGTGTACATGGAAAGCCAAAAAGCCCAACAACCACAGTCATCATTTAACTGGAAGAATTTGAACAGCAAAGACAGCTCAGAGTTTAGTTAGGAGAAAAAAAAAAAAACAAACCAAAACAAATAAAAGACCCCACCTCAAACTTTTGCACAGATTTCTTTAACAGTTATTTTATTCCAACTGCATTAGCCACTTAATTTAAAACTTAATTGTGAACATCAAGTATTGAGCCTCTGCACTTTCCACCATTACTGAAAGCCCCAAAGGATTACAATAATTCATCATACTCTTCCTTACTCTCTCTAAAATTACAATATCCTCCATTAAAACCATGCCATACCTCCTTGTAAGAAGAGCTTGGGGCATCAGAGGATCTTATTAAAAACCTAAAACCTTCACCATACAGGATAAAGCAGTTTCCACAGCACTGAATGCCACATTTGTAGCTCTAGCACTGGCACCATGTGGAGCTTCCTTGTTACTGAATCTGTAACAACCCCTGCCCACACCAAACAGAAAATCCCCAGCACACAACAAACAAAAAAGCTTCCCCAGCAATCCAGACTGCCACTGTTCCATTCAACCCAGGCATATCCTAGAATCTCTATCAACAAAGCTACATCAGGAAGCAATATCCTAGCAGCTGACTGCATGTTGCACTGATTCAGTAAATGGAAAACCCACCCATAAAGCACAAATTAAATTCAATCTTCTCTGACATACATTAAAACTGAAGAGACATTTGGCATAAGACCTACCTTGAAGTCACAGGCATCAAAAAAAATACAAACCAAACAAAAATGCCACCAAATAAAACAAAACCCCAAGCCCAAAATACACAAAAACCAAGACCAAAAAGAAACCACAACCAACTGAACCCCACTCCCCCATACCAATCACCCAGTATATAAAGTCAGGACATTAAGCAGCAATCAGGAAGTTAACAGTAGAGAAAACATAGTGTGCTAGACACACCTTTCACTGGGCACTGCCTGGCAGGTCTTACATCTATGACATTTGAGTGTGGAATGATTTGATTTAATCTTTACCCTTTAAAGGCAAGTCCCCATGCTTCTAAATATCACAATGTAGTAAATTAAACCCTTATCACCAACCATTATAAGCTCCTATCAATAAAGTTTTTACACACTGGTCAAGTGTAAAAATTCATTAACTAGCATTTGCCATAATTAAGCACTGTAATCAATCCCATACAACAAGCTGTGTTCATTAGAATGTAATGTTACCAGGGAAGGCAAAGCTGGGCAGCTAATGACACAGAATCATTGCTATAATTCTTCATTAATTATGCTCTTGGAAGTAATCTAGTGACAGAAAGAATTATGAAGAAAGCAGTTTCCCACTCCTCTGACTTTACAGCATTCAAATAAACACAAACAAATACAAACATATAAAATACAAACACAATAATTCCAATTAAACACAAACACAATAATTCCAATTAAACACAAACACAATAATTCCAATTAAACACAAACACAATAATTCCAATCAAACACAAACACAATAATTCCAATTAAACACAAACAAATACTTGTTTGTATTCTAGAATGTAAATGACTTCTAGAATTTAGTGCATAAACTCACCTGTGTAGTGAGGATTTCACCCTGAGAGAAGGGTCCACAGGAATCTTCTACATAACTCATTTCACTGTCATATCCAGATGCTTCACCTTGAAGAAGGTGGAAGAAAATCTGAGTTAAAGAAAAAAACCAACCAACCAACCAACATTACCCATATTCTCTTACTACACAGACCTTTTAGCCAACTCAACTAAAACAATAAAGAGGCAAGTTTTGAAAACATTAAAAGTTAGAAGCACAGATCTACTTTAATTGAATATTTCAAAGAATACCACTTCACACATTTGGCAAAGTAAATAGAACTCAAAATGCTGCAATAGTGATGTGAGTCCTAAATATGAAAGCCATAAAAAGGTCAAAATAAGCACTACAGGATTCTACAGCAAATTTCAACAAACATTTAATCTGGGGAAACAGCTGAGGGAGGCTTTATAAAATTCTGCTGATAGATGCAACTATGACTTTGCAGTAAGAAAGTCAGCATTTCACTCAAATTAATTCCCATCAGACAGACTCAGTCTGGCCTCTAGTGCCTTGGGTCTAATTCATTTTTGCTCTGAATAAAGAATACTGAAAAAAAACCCCCTTCATTTTCAGGAAATAAACCACTTAGGTTTTTTTATTTGATTGTTTAGGGAAAAAATCCTTTAAAAGAGCAGACACCACATAAATAAAGAACAAAGTTCCCATGCAAACACCAATAACCTCAGTGCAATGACATTACAAACACAGCTGCAGAGATAAAGATCATGGTTTGTACCTAGGTTTGCTCCCATATTTGGGTCCTCTTGGCATTCATCTTTGAAGTTAGTTCTGCTTCTCTTCAGCCCTCCATTACAACTCTGAGAAGTTTCTTTACTCTCATTCACACTGCTCACTTGTTTGGATGAATGAATTTGTATTAAAGGTTTCTTCAGCTCTTGTGCTCCATCGACTGATTCTTCAGACACATTGGATTGGGAAGAAAATAAGTTGACAGAGCATTCTGACTCCTGGCTTGGTGAAACACAACCATTACTTATGGCAACTTCAGGCATTTTCTGCATATTATTGTCATCATGACTTCCATTGTGAGGCAATGTGATGGGACTTACTGAAGACTCTACCACAGATGGCACTTGTTTAGTGATCTGCAAAGGTGTGCTTGCTGATTTGCCAAATAGTAATGTCTGAAAACATGGTAAATCTTCATCCTCACTAGATTCTTCATCTGAAGACTGCAGTTTCTGTGCTCTTCTTCGAGGTCTTTGAATACCTTGAAATCTTGGCTTGGAACTAAGATTTCTATTGTGTAGTTCTTTGCCCAGGGCATGGTCACTTTTTAGAAACACAGCAGATGTCTCTCTCCTGTCAGTTTCAGAAATGCTGATGTTCTCTTCAAGATCATCATCATCAGAGCACAGTAAGACACCAGGGGTTTCAGACAAACCTGTAAAATCTCTACTGCCTTTAAGAGGTTCTTCCTGAGCCTTTGTGACTAAACACTCAGGCATCCCTGTGCTGGCAGTTTGGGTTGCTTGTTCTTCGTCTCCCTTTACTTGTTTTCTTTCTTTTTTGCTACTCTTTTTTAACTCAATGACTTGACATCTGGATTCATCAGGCCTTTGCTCACAAGCTGCAGGACAAACCATTGACCTGTACTGAAAAGGCAGCGTTGGTCCTTTGCTGTCAACAACGTTGGCCTTCCCTGCTCGGTTGCTTTCTGAACTGAAGCACATTTCATCAACTGTGTTGAAATCTGTCATTTTGAAAATGGGCTCCTCTGTATTACTCTGATCCCTTTGGCTTCTATCACTTTTGACTGGATTCTGTCTCAACTCCCTTTCTATCCCTACGTCAGCTGACGCTGCCTTTTCCTTTCCCTGCTCTTCTTTGTGCAATCTGGTTTTGTCTTTGGTCCTAGCAGTACCCATTTTTCTCAGTGTCAGATTCTCTTGATTTGCAACCTGTGACACATCTTCCTGATGCTCCCCCGTGTGAATCCCTTCAGTGCTGCTGACAGAGCAAGTCCCAGGACTAATGCAAGCAGATTCACAGGTCTTCAGCTTCTCTTTTTCACAACCCCCACTCTGGTTTTTAGCAGTTGTTTTCTCTTCTTGTGAGTTTTCTGTTTTCAAATATTTGCTGTGTTTATTTTCTACCTGATCAGCCTTTAAAGTTTCAGAAGCAGCACACACCTTCTTGGGAGCAGGATAAAGGCTAAATGACAGACGTTTTGAATGTCTAAATATATTTCGTAGATCCTGTGTGTCTAGCTCACTATCTTCAGCTTCTTTGGTCAAATCAGAAGTTTTTTTCTCTGTTGGCAACATGTCAGTTCTGAAGTCTCCTGGAATATTTTGTGTATCACGTCTACTATCCTGGGGAAAAGTAGCACAGGCTTCAGTCATCTCTTCTGTTGGGTGGGAAGTAGTTTGCACGACAGTCAGTGAAGGAGACTGGGGGTGGAAAGGGCTACCTAAAAGGTTCTCACCTTCTTGAGAGCCTGCATCAGGTACAAAGGAACTACCATTTGAATGCTGATAGAAAGATGTAGGATTGAAGAGACTTTTTCCAGTTTCTGCAGTGTCAGGTGAATTCTTTAGACTATTCTGTATTTCACTTGCTTCCAGTTCACCATCTTTCAGATTAGTGAGTAGCTTGTTAGTCAAAGTACCCTGGGGGTCACGCAGGTCTTTACATTCAGAGGTGTGAACTAACACATTCCTTTGGACTCCAGAGAAAGGCTCTTCCTGATCACTGAAAACCGATGGGTTTGCTCCCTTCATTACCACTCCTTTTCCTGTTTCTTTTGTCATTTCTTCAGAAAGTAACTGAAGCCTCCTGCTGCGTCTGACTTGTCTTTGCTGAGAATCAACTTTCTGTGGTTCTTCACTGCTTGGATAGCTATCAATCTGTGGCTCAGCTGGATGGGGGGAAGCAGAGTTTCTATCCACTAGCTGTAAAGCACACATTGTTCGAGTGGACCGCTTGCATCTTTTTGCTGCAGAACTTTTAGTGCTTTTCTGATCACGGTTATCCAGTTCTAGCTTCCCAGTCACCTTTTCAGTAGGTTTTTTCCCTCTGGATCCTCCTCCTTCCTCAGGTGCTGTTAGTGGATTATTTTCTCTATTCTCAGAGGGGTGACTTTCACTAACTGTAGAACTTTCATCATATCTTTTCTTTTCAGCATCTCCAAGGCACAAGTTAACGCTTTGAGGGCACCCATCTGCCTCTTCTAAATCCTTTTTCTTGATGAAATCCTCAGGTTGCAGGGCACAGGCACTCTTCCTTTTTCGTTTTAGCCTCTTTCTGCTGGAATTATTCAAGTAATTATCAGCAGCCACATCTTCCTTTTTTGTAGTAGCTAAAATGCCTCTTGAGATAATAGGGAGATTTGACTTCCTTTCTCTCTTGTATGTTTTCCCAAATATTTTGTCTTTGATGCTGTCTGCTGTTTGCTTTGACCATCTCTTGTTTCCTTCAGCCACTGTAGTTTCCATGGAATCTACCACAGGGTCAGTCTTTTCTGAAAGACAGGAATCTTTATCAGATAAACATGGATCTCCTTCACCTGAAACATCAGTTGCTCCAGCAGAATCATCCTGGGAAGAACTGGAAGACAGAATCTCATTGCTTTTTGAAAACCATTCGTTGACTTTCTGAATGCTTCTCTTCAGTCTCTTCCTAGAGACTTGATTCAGTGTAGCACAGGGAACTGTCTCTGGCTGAGGTCGTTTCTCTGGAGGAAGCTCTTTTTCAGGAGAAGAATCATTCTCAGGTTGATACATTTCCACAGCTTCCACACTTTGTACAACATCTATTTCCTTGGTTTTATCCAACCTGCTCTCTGAGTTATCTTTAAAGTCAAACTCTTTGCTTTTACTAGTGCACTGAGTTTGCTCTGTATCCATTTCTTCTGTGTTCTTAAAGAAAGATAAGTCCCCATTCCTTAAGGGACTGGCATTACCTAGTCTGTCATGCTGCTCTGTGAGTAGGTCTGCACCAAGAACACTTAAAGGAGAACTCTGGTCTTCAGTCATATTCACTTGGCCAGGTTTGGCATCTTCAGTGATGCTCCAAGTACTTTTCTTGCTCAAGACTTCCTTTGAGCAACCACTTTCACCTGAAGATTTATAAGTATTATAAATGATTAAGCCCTATTTGACACACACAAGAACTAGAACAAGCTTAATGACTGCCTTGTTTTAAAAGAAATTATTTCCCCCCAAACCAGAATATCACACTGTACAAATCTCCCTTGAGAGAAGGAGGAAGAAAAGAAATCAAATTACATGAGACAAATGTTCACCCAACTTCTTCCATGGGTTACCAGACCATGCTCTCAACTTGTATATAAGGGATAATATGGCTCATCTAGAATAGATTAAGTTTTGCACTTTGATCAAGTCTTTTTTTCCCCCCCTTCTCTTCCTGTGCACAGAATATCCACATTTTAAGTATCTAGTCTACACTTATCTTGTATTATACTTTCACCAGCAGTAGACATCAACAAAACTACAACATACAAGACTACAAGTATATATATATTTAATCTAAATGTTAACTTGTGGTCTGTCTTTCAAGCTTAACTTTTGTCACCAAAACAAGAAACACACCTGGGATATTTGGTAGAATCTCTCCTTTAGCAGCCAGGTCATCAAGCTGTGTCTTGCAGGAACAGTCATTCCCCTTCTCAGCACTCTTAAGTTCTTCTTGCTTTTCTTGAGATGAAATCTGAAGTGTTTCTGTGTGTTCTAACCTGTTGGGAAGGGAAATCTACTTTCATTACAGAAAAAAAAAATGCACAATAGACATAATAGAAGATGATGCTTAATTTTCCCTGTTTGCTCACTGAAATAGTTTTTGGAGAAGTCAGGCTGCATGACTGACTTGCCACAACTAGCTCACTTCAGCTTCAGGACATTTCTTTAAAAGATCCCCTCCCACATTCCTGAATTTAACGCTTACTTTCTAAACCATAGTACATGTGTTTCTTCCAAAGATCTGATGTCTATGTAAGCAACGAAGCATTTAGAAAATAGCTTTAAAGCATATTAGATAAACTGATGAGTCAGCTACTCTGATGCTTCTGAGGTTGAAAAATCACTGATCAGCTTGAAGAATTCTATCAGTTCTATGCTAATGAACTAAAACATAGCACTGAGAATACTGAACTACTGTCTTTAGAAAACAGGAATTCCTTAAGCACCTTTACTTACCTGGTATTGCTTGTCTGTTTAAAAAGCTCTTCAGATGAATCAGAGCCTAAAAAAAAAAATAAAAAAAATCAGCTGTTACTCTGGTTGAAATGATTCAGAGAGAGATGACTTGCCAGCTTCAGTGTTTATTATGACAGAAGCATACATGCTTAGTTCTTGCTGGAGGTAGATGCTTTCACCTTTTCTCAGATGAAATTGAGCTCAATTGTGCAGTATTGTACCTGATTATAATGATTTCTATGTATAAAAATCAACGTGGCTCCAGCATAACACTGGTTAAATACAGTGACTCCTAACAGAGGACTACTAAGAGTTAATTAGCTAAGAATTAGTTCCTGTTTCCTAAATTTATACAGCTGCTAGGATTCAGAATTTTGAACTGGAAGTCAGAGCATTACATTTGAATATCTGTCTCACATCCTTTGACTGATCTTGGCAGAAGCAGTAAGAAAAGAAAAAAAAAAACAAACCCAGCAATGAACACTATATGTTAAAAGAAGCAATTCCTTCCTTGAAGGAACAGGAAGAAAATAAACTATGCACAGCATATAATCTTGTTTCATGCAGCACTCAGCACCAGATAAAAAGGAAGTTCTGAAAAACTAGGCTGGATAGAAGTGAAATATCCTTTTCTCAATTAGACTTCATTCATTTTTCTGGTTTTTAACTAGAGCCTCAAGCATTGGTGACAAGGGTTAATATTCTTTAGAAAACAGTAGTTATAACAACTCTAAGTTTTTTCACATCTGCAAGCAACTTTTCTTCTTTGGATCACATCCTTAAAGGTTTAATACAGCAGTGTTATTTCCTACAATATAATTAACTATGTAACCCCCACCTTTGATTTACCAGCTTGGAATTGTTCATCATTTATCCCCGCGGTCTCATTTTGGATGTTAAGGAGAAATCAGTGTTTATAAAGCCTCTGAACTTCATCACCTTTCATTATTTTGCAAGTTCAACTAGTGTAGATCTACCACAGATCTTACCAATCTCGATATAAAACCCCTTTTCAGAGTCACATTTCTGGGTTTTGTTTCTTAGGGGATGCCTTTTGACCCTGGTATTTGTAAGCTGTGTATCCACATTAGCTTCCTGCTAACAGGAGAATAGAAAAGAATAGTTATTTACAACAGTAGGCAATGAAAAAAATTAATAATAATAGAAAAGTGATTATTTAAACTACGTAGGAGCTATTTAAATTGGCAGCTTCTATATAGAAGTCTAATAGATGGAATTTATCACACTGATACCAGTAATGAAATGTGGTATTTATAAGGCATTTAACAGCTCAAAGCATTAACAGTTTTATCTTACTTAGCATTCTATTCAGCGTGGAGCAGAACATACTATGAACAAAGAACACACTGTGAACAAACACACGCAACAGTCACCCTAAGTTGAGTAATGTCTTAAGAATTCTTGGTCTTATTCATGGTCTTACCACTAAAAAAGTGAAAAGCCCATCAATAGTTAGAGAGCCTCATTAAACAAGCAGTACAAAAAAGGCTTTCAATCCTAGTTTGAGGAACAGAAAATAGTATAGGAGTATTATCTTTAAGTTCAGGTCATTTTATGTAAATGAATTTAAAGTATTTCTGTCTTCCTAACCTATTTTTAAATATCTGGAATAATATTCAAGTCAAACAGTGATCTGAAAGCAACCCACAATCTCCTGTTTCATCCATTTAGGTATTTGCATGAATACACATTCCAGATAAAGTACTGAACATCCATAAAAATAAACTGGAAGAAAAAAAAATACCAAGGTGCTGTTTTCTTGTCCATTTTCTTCAGTACATTTTTTCCTGTTTCTGAAGCCCTTACTTTGGATGACAGAACTTTCTTTGCATGGGAACTCAGCAGCAGTGGCTTCTGTGGATGTTTTAGGAAAGTGATGACTGTTTAAAACTGAAAAATGGCAATAGGAAGAAAAAAAAAGGCAAAAACATTTTCTTACACTGAGCATGAGAACAGGTATTTTATATTAATAAAATAGCTCTGTAGAGACCCTATACAACGAGCACATATACAGCTAAAATACCATGATCAAAGAAAGAAATCTGATGGTATTAGTCACATTGTTCTTTTTGAGCAGGTATTAAGGAAAATCTTGATCTTGCCAATTCTTTTTCCCAAACTGTTTTGCTTATATGGATAAGCTAGCAAGAGCAGGATGTAATACCAGTGATTTTAGAGTAAGTGAACAAGTGGAAAAGAATTTGAGGACTTATGTAGATTCACAACACTTACACTTTACTCCAGTGTCAAGCTCAAATGCCTTAATAGTTTCCAACAATGCCTCAGTTAGTTGCTTAAATCTGAAATCTTCTTTCAGACTTCTGAAATGACATCACCACAGGAGTTGTTTTAAGACAAATGCATAGGGCAACTATTTCTAGTTTTCCTAGAAGTTAGGCTGAACAAAAAACCAAAAAAGGAGTAAAAGTCCAAAGTGGAAGATGAGACAATGAGAAATTGCTGCCAAGGAATAACACCACATTTCCCCCAACCAACCAGAGAAACTAATTGTAAAGACTGAACAATAACACAGTTTATATTTGATAGCACAAATATTTGCTAAGAGTGATGGCTTCACCTGGAATCACTTGAAAAAAAAAAAACTTTATAATGAGGTAAAGCATTAAAAAGTTACTCCTTTAGAAACTAGCAGTTTACTTAATATTTCAGTCTTCTGCTAAGACATTTTTAAGACAACAATTAACTTTTCCTTAAAGGTCAAACTTCTCATCCTCAAGCCCACTTGCCAAGATGCATTACCTCTTGGTAACTTCAGTCTTACACAGAGGACACTGTATCACATCTTTTTTCTTTTTGCTGAGGAGTTTGAACATGCGGAACCTCGGGAAAAAGAATCACAGTAGTAACAAAAAGGAGGATTTTTCTTTTCTTTAAAACTGAGCCTAGGCATGCACCACTTAGTAGAGATCCTTCATTATCAAATACTGAATGCCTGGGTTGTTCTTCTGGTGTTACAGTGAATGAATCAATCCCCTTTGACACATCTGTGAAAGTGCAGTTATTTCTTATTCAGAATTGATTTTCCCCCTAAAATAGCTACACATTAAGTTACTAAAACACATTAAGTTACCAAAACACAGTATACATCTTTAACGTGAGAGAAAAGAAGGATACATGGAGAATAAGATGGACTAAGCATTGCAATAACAAGTTTTCAAACCTACCTGCAGAATATGTGATCACATTTTGTTGAAACTGGCTCTTTTACCACATCCAAGCTACAAGAAGAAAATTGAAGGAAAGCAAGAAGGCAGAAGTTACATATAAAATAAGAGCAACAAAATAAGATTGAGAAAGTGTTAACTTCTCTAAACTTAAAAAAGATCTTGGTGGGGAAAAGTAGGACACAGGTGCAGTAACAAATACTGGCATTATGGGGTATTTATCTACTAGCTTTTCACAATCTTTGGCTGCACCTGGCAAAGAGGCAGCATTTTCTGGAAGGGCCAGTTTAGGAGGGCGGGAAATTTGGTGTTAGAACATTAATATCATCTCTTAGTGTTAGATGTTTGGTGTTAGAACATTAATGTCATCTTTTTTTGATGCTGACCAAAGGACAGCATAGTTCTGTCAGGTTCAGGAGCCCTCTGGACTCTCACTGTGTCTGGATAAACCAGTTGCACAGATGTGTCAACACAAATAAATATTTAAGTTGTTATATTTTTTTTCCCTTTGGTTTTCTAACCCCATTCCCATCTAGCACAGTGTGAAAATCAACACTTAACTTGATAGCAGGGCTTTCAGAAAAGCTCAAACCAATTCATTTGTTCAACTCACCTTAAAATATAATCTACCTTAACCAGATACTAGAAGCAAGCAACCAAAAATAAGTTAAAAAAATACTGCTGTAATTTAGCCAAACATTGGGCTCTAAACTCGAGTTACATAAGAAAGGCTTTGTGAGCTTCACAGGCTGTGGGTGTACATAAGGAAGCCTCCCTTATGATTGTTTTTTGTCTCCAACCTGGCAGTATGTAAAAAAGTTTATATAAAGACTCCAATTAAACTGCCACAGCAACATAACTCAGGCAAAACCAGCCCAAACCAACACAATGCTATTACTGCAGAACAGGCTAACTCATGCCTATAGCAAAATATACATCAAGAGCCAAAAGCAGCCTCAGCATTACTTTAGCACACATTATTCATTCAGAGTTTGGAATGGTTTAGTATTTTCATTTCCTGTACTAGGAAAGAAATATTATATCTCTATGCAATGGAAATGGAGACAGGCTCAACCTCACTGTATTCAGCCTTCTGCCAATTACCTACAAAACTGCATTAAAATCCTGCTTTTGATCTGCCACTCACAGTGTGTCTTGCTGTCTAAGCTAAATGGTACATACTTCCACCATCTTTAGTGTGGGAGTAAATAAAAATAAGTTAAACCCCCCCACAACTCCTTTCCAAATCGAAAGCAGCTTCCTGCCATCAATCAGCAGCACCAGACTGCTTAAAATCACAGGCTGAGATATTTCCTGATTCCAAAGTTCATGGGCAATAAACAACAGATGTAGTTTCTATAGAATAGTTTCTATTCTTGCTCTTGTAATGCTGTTTGTTAAGTCAATGGATAAATAACCAACCCAACCACCCAACGGTGATGCTTTGACAAAAAAGCACATGAGAAAAGTTTGGATGCAAGGGTTTTTTTTTCTGCATAGCTACAGACAGTCTAAACTTTCTGCTCTGTGCTTTTGTAATAGATATTATTATCCACATAGAAATTATTTTGCTTTTCCAACAGCAGCAAAATCTTTCCAAAGGGATTAAAGAAAAATAGAAGGTTTTAAAAACCTTTGCCACCATAGACAAACTAAACTTCAGCAGTTTGGTTCAGTGGAGGCAAGGGTCTTTCAAAAGCTTATCTGTCATTCTAGATATCTAAGCTTTAATTAAAAACTATGCTATTTTCAGCATTTGGTTGCATTAAAGAGCTTCCCTTTTAAAGGCAAAAGCCCAGGCTGCTTTATAAGCAATACTCAAATCCAATCAGCTACATTTATTTTTAGAGGATTGACACATTTAGGTTTGAATAGAAAAGCAAAATTTACTAGAACACAACAGCAAAAGACAGGTTTTATCCTACACTTGCTCACTTGAGCCTTACAAAACATCAACGTACTTAGCTTAAAGCTAATACAATCCTAAGGCTAAATACAATTCTTTTTGCTTTCTAATAACCCATTTGCACTGACAAAACATTTGAAAAGAAAAAAACCAAAAGATTCATTAACTACACTAATACAGAGTCCACATTATTCTCCTGACATACCATATTGGGCACTCCAAGTTCTTCTGCATAGCCAAAAGCACATTTTGTACATCTCCAATAGCAACCCCAGACAGGTCCATCCTTCACAGCCAGAAATGCTCTACAGGAAAAAAAAAAAAAAACAGAGAAAGAAAAATAATCACACTTGTTTCTGATCTGTTGCATCTCCTGGTTGGGTTTGCTCCTGTACAGCTCTTCTGTAACGTGCTAAATGGTACTGAATAATTAGCTGCTATGTCTTGGGTGAGTCTTTGCAGCATGGGTGGAATTCTTACTGTGACTGTTTAGTTAGAAGCTAGCAAATCTCTTGTAGTCAAAGAGGTGAGCTGGAAGGGTTTACAGAGGTAGCATTTGGCAGAAACTCAGCAAGGGCACACGCAGGTGTGACAGTGGAGAAGAGAGAGCTTTCTGCGTGGGAAGGAAATAACAGACACGCTTATAGAGAGGACCCTGGGAACTGCCTGCGCCAAGCAGCACGGGTAAGGCTCTCGAGCAAGTACCGCAAATGCTGAAAATAAACAGAAAGTGCCTCGTCTCGGCACGGAAGCAGTTCAGGAACCAGCACCCAGCCCGCCGCCCTCCGCCCGCCCAGACCTGGCTGCCGCTGAGGCGAATCACGACCGCCCAGGCTCCGGGAGCCGCTCACCCTCCCCCAGGAGCCCCTGACCGGGCCTCGGGAGCCACTCACCCTCCCCCAAGATCTCCTGACCGGTCCCAGGAGCCGCTCACCCACCCTCAGGAGCTGCCCCAGAGCATCGCATTTCGCGCCCTTTCCGCCAGCCCTGAGCGGCGCGCCCAAGCAGCCAATCACCACCTCCAAACAGCGTCACGTGGCCTGAGAAGCGGCCTCTTATCAGCTCTTTCCCGTTCCCTGAGACTCCCGCCCTTGGTGGGGCGGGGCGGGCGGGGCCGGGAAGGTGATATCTGATTGGCTCTGCCGCTGGCGCGGCGCATTGTGGGAGCTGCGGCTCAATCTCGGAAAGTGCGTGTCCGCCCCGCCCCGCCCCGCCGCGCGCTCCCAGGCTCTGTTTATTGTTGTGATTCTCACAGCGCTTGGGCCCCGCCTCCTCCAGCCAACCAGAGCCGCGAGGTGGGGATGAGTGACAGGCGGAACCACCAATAATCTTGCGCGGAGGACGGCGCGGGGCGGGCCGTGCTCCGTCCGCCATGTTAGGACCGTCTGGCCGCTTGCTGGGGCCGCTGTGGCCGCCTGGGGAGCGGGGTATGGAGCCCCAGGTGAACCTTCGCCTCACCTTCCGCGGCGAGACCCACAGCTTCTTGGTGGCGGATTCGGCTCACACGACGTGGGCGGATGTGGAGGCCATGGTGAGTGCTGCGTGGCCCGGTCCGGGCGGCAGGGCCGGGGCCCTTGGCGGGCAGCGCCTGAGGGAAGCGTCACTCAGCGTTAAGCGCCTTTCTGAAGGCCCAGCAACTTCTCTCGGGTTTCTTAAGCCGCGCCGCTAAGCTGGTGAGATCCGGTGGTTTATTTTGCTGCTGTCTGGATTTTTCTTCTGGCGTTAATAACAAGTGGCTCCCGTTCTGTACGCGGAGGGGCTTGAGAAGCCTGTTTTGGGTAGAGCTTCTGGGTCGCTTGTTTGCCTGCGTGAGTAGGGGGCCTGAGCTGTGTGCTTTGCTCTTCTCCTCAGTGAGGGATACGTGGTTTGAGCCCCCTACCCCAGTGAAGTACAGCCCGTGCTTATCCCCGTGCTTTCGTTCGGTGAAGCAGATACAGTGCACTAATATTCTTTTCTTAGCGCTTTCCTGCAGGTTTATCTCCTCTTGGGGATACTGAGTCATAAATAGACTTGGTTTTCTACTTCTTAGCGCCTTCTAGACGCTCGTTTGGCTAGAACTGGTTTTGGTAGCGGGCCCTGCATGCACAGACAGCCGCTTATCAAGGTCTGTGTATCGTGGATACCGACGAGTTTTTGTTGGGGTGTTTATTTTCCCTGCTCTTTAGTGAGAATTGTCTGTATTGGCTGAGTTGAAACTGTGTACTAAGGGTTCCCTTGGTTATGATGAAGCTTCAGTGATTTTTGTTTTGGTTTCTTTGTGGGTTTTTTTTTGTTGTTTTTTTTTTTTTTTAATTTTTTTTTTTTTTTTTTTGTATCAGTGGTTCTGGGGTTTTTTTTTGCGGTTTTGTTTTTTTTTTTTTTTTTAATTTTGGCTTACTTTCAAAGCTGTATCTTAAGACATCTTGCCAGTATTTTATTTTTTCTCTCTCTCCTCTTACATTAGCTAACATATTCAACTGTACTTTGTGGAGGTTCTTGCATTCTGAACCTTGAACCACATCATCTTCATTCATTGTATCTCAGTATCCTCCAAGAGGTACTAGTTCAGGTTTTTAAGTCCTTGGTGGCAAGTAAATCCACTAATAATATCTGAACTAGTCAGAATCCTGCTTGCATCAAAGCTGGGGCTCTGTAAGGTGGTGTTGCACTTAACCAGTCTGAGAGTGAGGGGTGTGTTTGTTCAAGGTGTGGTGTTCTCTTACAGCAGTGCTTCTCTGGCTGAGGTTGTACTGCTGGCTGTCTCTAGACTCTGTTGGGGGAAGTTACTTTTTCAAGTTAATATTGGTTAAACTCTGTCTTTTATATATTTTAATGTGTTATTAAACACAAAGTGGTGTTTATGAGGCATAAGACAGTCTCTGGCTCTAGCTTGAGTTTGAGAGGAGCAGTCTGGTACTGGATGATGTAGATGCAGGCCATGGTTTCTTCTGGACAAGCTGAGTTGGATCCCTAGCTGCACTACCCAAACTAATTTAGGATATGTCCCTGGAAGAACCTGCCCGTAGCACATGAATTGCAGAATGTGTGTGGCTGTGTCACAGAATCACAGAGTCCACCCCCATTGCCAGAGCAGCATCCCCTGGATCAGGTCACCCAGGAACAGATCCAGGTGGGGTTGGAAAGTCTCCCGAGGAGGAGACTCCACAGCCTCCCTGGGCAGCCTCTCCCAGTTCTGTCACCCCCACTGTGAAAAAGTTTCTCCTCACGTTTCCATGGACCCTCCTGTGTTCCAGCTGCACCCCCTGCTGCTCGTCCTGTCCCTGGATGTCCCTGAGCAGAGCCTGGCTCCA
>JANHGN010012720.1:11750-47522 GCA_024605025.1 Megaceryle maxima
TTTATCAAATCCCCTCTCAGTCTTCTCTTCTCCAGACTAAAGAGCCCCAGGTGTCTCAGCCTTTCCTCATAAGGCATCTGTTCCAGTCCCTTAATCATCCTTGTAGCCCTCCTCTGGACTCTCTCGAGCAGATCCCTGTCTCTCTTGAACTGGACACAATACTCCAGGTGAGGTCTCACCAGTGCAGTGTAGAGGGGGAGGAGAACCTCCCTTAATCTGCTGGACACGCTCTTTGTAATGCACCCCAGGATACCACTGGCCACAAGGGCACATTGATGTTCCATGGAGAACTTGTCTACCAGGACTCTCAAATCCTTCTCCATATATTTATTATTTAAAAGCACTTTTAAAAATTTTCTTTACCCTCTGGTGCAGCTTCTCCTCCCTCTCTGAGAAGCAGGCGGGCATGGGATGCTGCCTGAGGCTGCAAGCCACTGTCCTGTCAAGGGTCGGGGAAGACAGACATGCTGCATGCCTGTTTGCAACCACACATAGGGTAATACAGCTGGGAAAAGCCAAAATACAGAGCCTGCACCTCTGCCTGCAGGATCCCCTGGGAAGTAGTGAACCTTTCAAAAGGTCCAGAGGGGCAGCCGTGGCCTGGGAGGAACAACGTCCGCTTTGGGGACTGAGCGAAACTATGGGTCCTGTGAGCAAACCATCAGCGTTTGCTGGATGTCAGGGCATCTGAGGACAAGAGCCAGGAAACAAACTCTACTCCCAATGGCTCTGGAGGAAACAGCTGGAAGGGGAACCACAGAGGACCTTGCAGAGCCTCCTTTGGCACCAGCACGGCTTCATTTTAACAGCTCACGTCCAAACCTACTCTTGTTTGTGGGGTGCATAGTGGGGCCTGGAGTCTGAGCTTCATGTCCTGAAGCTGTCAGCCTGGAAAGTGGAGACTAATATGTTATAGTTCCTGCTCAAGAGGAACAGGCCCTATAAAAGTCTATGTGCTCATGCAATCCATCATCCAAGATGAATAAGGCAGTAAAAGATCATCTTCAGTTTATACACAGGAAAGCAGATGGCTGAGGGAGAGAAATGACTTCTAAGTTCCTGCGGGAAGTGCAGCCCCATTCCCAAGCTGAGAACTTTTCAGGTAAACCCGTGTCTCCTGAGGGTGAGCATTTCCACAGCAGGGGCACCTGCTCATTAAAAAGGAACCAGACCTTTATTTATTTTGCTTCCTTTATTTATTTTGCTTCCTCACTGGCTTCATGCTTGGAATTTTTGTCTTCTGGCAATTCAGTGCTTTCTTGTTTATATTATTTTAATTTCAAAGGAAGGGTTTTGCTGCCATTTATACAATATAACTGTTTCTCACATCAAATCCTTAGAGAAGTTTTAATGTTGTTTGGGAGCTATAAATGGGCTCCCTCCTCACTCCATGCAGGACTGTAATGCATAAACCAGGTGCAACTCCTTGTTTAGAAATGGAAAGCCTAGGGTATTGCTTTTCCAGATTGCATATAAATAAAAGAGCTCACATTGAGACTTCATAACTCAGCCAAGATAACATACACTAAGAGCTGGAAGCTAAATGGGACTGAAAAAAATGTCGATGAGTCAAGTATGTGTTCACCTTCTCTACCTACCTCTCTATCTATAAATCAGCTGTAAGAGGAAATAACTCCTTCCAGAGGAGCTATGTGCTGTCATGCAGGCAATGTATGACCCCTCACCAGCCTGTAAGCTGTTGCAGTCAGAAGAGGGCTGTACCACAGATGGACTAGTTCTCATCAGGAGGATGTAAATGTATCTTGTATTAAATACTCTCTGTCTCTGCATGGCTGGAAACAAAAGACAAGAGTTTTTCTCATGGTCACAGCTAGTACAAGTAGCACTGCCACGATAGTTTCCTTTCTCTGCCCAGGTATTTGAGCATTTTGCAAGGGTCTGTATGCTGCAGGTAACATCTTTCACCTTTTTCCTGGTTGCACATCTACAGAAGACCCAGATATCTGTTCTAAAAGAAACCATTGGTGCCTTTGACACCACTTTGGGGCAGAGGCTTTCTTGGGGCTTCTTTCCTGAGCCAGACCTTACAACCAAAATGTCGCTCCAGCTGACAATTCCTTGCAGTTGTGCATACAAACTACTTTCTGTTATTTCTGATGTGTTTACACACACGTGAAGGCATTCTGGACTATGCTGTCCTCTAGTAGGTGGATTCAGAAGAGTGCAGGCACATTGTAAGGCCCCATCTCTGGTGGAAACACTTTTCCAGAGTAATAGCCCTGGGAGCTGAGGCACGTGAGGTGTCAGTGACACTGCTGCAAGGCTCCAAGTGTCCAGGCAGCCACTGAAGTGTGGACTGTGAAGGCTTAGGTGGCAGCAAAAGCACAGTTTCTAGTCCTCTCTCTGCCATTTTTGTAGACTGCATGTCTAAAGTCAGTAACTGCTGCTTTTCTGAAGCATTTGCACATTGTATGGACATCATGAATCCACAGATTATATTGTTTCCTTCCCATCCCTCCTCTAAAATGGTGAGAAAGTCCTTTGCATGTGGCCCTCTTTGCTCACAGCCCCATGCTGGCCACCATGTGCATGTCAAAATGAGTTTCCTGGGAATGAGCAGCCAGTTCCAAAGTGGACGAAGCAGATTTTAAGGGAGGAGGAGGAGGAGGCTGCTGATTGCCCTGCCTGTGGGCACTCTCCCAGCTTGGTCATTTCCACCCACAGCTGGGCTTGCTGACCCATGCAGAGTCCTTCCACATCCATACTTGTCCACAGCCAGATGAAATGGCCTCTACGGTTATTTTGGCAGCAGGCAATTTTGCTGCTGGCTTTCTGGCACTTTCTGCAGCAGTAGAGAGCTCATCTGTGGCTTCAGCAAAGCCTTGTTGGTATCTGGCCCCTGTGAGAAACTCCTCCAGTTTGCCAGGATTTGGAGACCATCAGTATCCTTCATCTTACTGGAAAAGTCCCCTGACTTCTCTTTCACAAAGTCAAGCCTTCTCTATCATATATGAAGAGCAGTGCATATGTGTGTGCATGTGCATGCATGTGTTAGAAAACTTGCAAAACACACGCACCCATCTGGGCACACTTCTGCCAGGGGAGGAAGGATGGGTGAGTGCAGTTGTACCAGGTGGTGACCAAGCTGCTGAGACCAGGGGGTTGGTAGTGCCTGGGCATGGCAGGACAAATCAGTGACAGGACCTGTATGGGACAGAAATGAATCAGGCACCCATGACTTCTTGTGTCTCGTTGTTCAGCAATTTTCAAGGCTAGCATTTCCTGAACTTGCAAAACCTTTGAAAAATCTAAGAAAACCTACAGTTTAAAATTTTGCCATAAGAGGGCAGTCTGAGATAACCACATAAGTAAGTTATCTTGCACAGACCTGAATTTTTCTTATTAAAAAAAAGATTGATTTGAATGAATGACTTCTCTCAAAGCAAAGTCTTATATTTAACTTTAGAAGGGATTTTTGCAATTGGTGACACAGAATGATTGTAAAAGGGAGGCATTTGCTGGAAACACAATTTAATTCCTCTTTTCCAGGAAGAGACATAAAATGATGTCCAAGTCCCAAGCTCAGGAGTCAGAGGCAGGAGATACAACTTTGTATAGCTGTATTCTCCCATCAGGAATGCAGGTTTTGAGTTTTTCCTTCAGTTTTTTCTTCCCTCTGACTGAAAAACTATGTGGTCTAAAATGGGAAGTAGTCCATAGCAGCACATGCTCATGGTGAAAGAGCAGAGCAGGGATGGGGCACTATGGCATCTTCAGAGAAGCATTTATAAGGAGCTTTTGGGTCTTGCTCCCTGTTGAGTATGCGAGGTCCTGCCAAAAGGGGACTGTGAGCCATGACCCTCCTAGTTCCTGCTGAGTTTTTCTCAGTGCGCATAATCTCTAATGCTGAAAAAACCAGCCTGGCACAGGGCTTTGAAAGGTTGCCTGCTGCTAGTTTGATTGCTGGGGTGTGGAAGGAAATCTCATCCTCTTTAAGCCCCAACTTGTCTTTCTGTGGTGCTGGGCAAGGCACTTATGTCCCTTAAGCATAAGCTACAGATGAATGGACGCAGGATGCTTCCCACAGTGTTTTTCAATGGTTACCTCTTGCAGAGCGCCTTAAAATGCCGCCACCACTGCTCTGCCATGACAGATAAATAATGCACTGCCACTTCAGCCCCTGGTTGCCATTCTTGGCCAGCCCCTGGCACATAAGGTAGGTCCAGGGGAAAAAAGGACTAGAGCTGTGAAGGCTGCTGCCTCCCAAGGCACTGCTGAGGGACTGGTGGGGCAGGAGTAGAGAGGACAACCCCAAAACTGTCTGCGAGCTTCAGCTCCAGAGCTGGGAGAGCTGGTGGGATGCCACATCTTCTTTCTTCCTTTGCTCAGGCATTACAGTGGCTCAAAGCAAGACCAAACCATCGTTTTGTGAAAACATCATTTTGCTATGCTCTTTATCCAGTACAGGGTACTTTTTATGCTTTTATTAGCTCAGAAAAATACATTTGTTTCATAATGCAGCTCAAGGGCAGCTGTTCAGTCAACAAAAACTGAAGAGAAAGCAAAAGTTTTTAATGAACCAGTATCACCCTGGAAGGCGAAAATAACCAATTGTAGCTTATTCTGCAACAAGAACCACGAAGGGAGTCAAACACCAGAGGCAGCCCATGACAGTGTGACACTGAAGCACAGAAGCAGACTCACATTCAAACCACAGCAGCGCTTAAGGACAGGAGATTGAACCCCTGGCCTCCAGCTGTAGGGTGTGAATTGCTTTCATGGAAATCAAAGAGCTACACTCTCTGGTCTGTGCTACAGCAGACCATCAGCCTGAAAAAGATTAAAAAGCTCTTTCTGATGTTATTGAAGCTAGCTAGGAAAGAGATTTGAGTGTAGTCTGGGAAGATTTTTCTCCTGGTGTTGTAGAAAAATATCCTTGCACCTAATGTACTGCAGAATTTACTTGAGGATAGTTTAGGTTTTAAGAAACTACAGTTCTCATGAACCTCCCACAATCACTACAGCCTTAGGGGTTTGCTAGATAAGTACTGCTGCATAAATTAGATGTGCTTTAGCCAGGGCAGTGAAATCTGGCTTCATACATTGTGAAAATCAGAAGGGAGCATTGATTCTAGTCTGAGTTGCTGATTCTGAGTTTGTCCTATTTTACCAATATTTGGTGGTGAACTTCTGGGCTGCGTGAATCTCCTGCTTTGTCATGGGGAGAGTGTGAAGCCCCATCATGTTCCCCGCACAGGACATGCACACTTGGGTGAGTATGCTGCTGCCCGTGCTCACTGACCCTGAGCTCTGCTGTCCTCAACAGAGCCCTGCTGTCCCTCTCCTGCAGCGATGAGGTGGCAAAACTTGTCTTCTGATAATATGCCCCTAGTTTCTCCTTGTCTTGATCTCAGTCTCTCCAGTACAGGTCAAACTAGAGCTAATTTTGTCTGAGATGCAGTACTGAATTGTATGGGAACAGACGGGGTTATAGCAAGTTAAAACTGGACTCTGACGTAGCTTTCAGATGCAAAATTAGCTCTGATTTGATTTTAATTGTTCCAGTTAAAGGTTGTTTGCTGTGTCTTTTTCAATGTTATTTTTCAAGAATGGAGACCACAAATACATAAAATATTTGCTATTCCCTCCCCAAGTCTGCTTTTACTATCACATACAATGCAATAACATAAATTGTTGAAGATAAACCACTGGATACTCAGAAACAACAGCTTGTGGGAGGAAGGAATTGAAAACTTCCCAACCTGTTTCAGCCCCAATAATCCGAAAAAAAACCTGACACTGCTTTCAAGGTTTTCTGGGGGGAGATAGAAGGAACAGAATATTTGACCCCCATGCTATCAGCATGAGTTTATTGTCTGTCATGGCAAAAAAAAAAAAAAAACAAAGAAAGAGCACTCCTTTTATTCTGATCTCAAGTCACAACAGTAATAGGTAATACAATTTTTCTTGGGAAAATCTGAGGTCAATCAAATACATACTCAGTCTTACTGTGATTACTGTGTTAAATACAATTAAGTGTTTAACCAGTAATTAGAAATAGAGATCATCTTGATTTTGATAAGCATGAGACAGATCTTTAATGACAGTGATCCTTTGCTATCTCTGGCTACCATTTTACCTTTAAAACCAAGAGTGCAGGCAAATAGCTTCACAGCCCAAAGAGGGTTTGCAGTTTGCTATAAATGCACACAGAAGCTTCATAAAAGCAAACTGAATTCATCACCTGTGTACAGGCAGATTCCTTAAATCAGTGCAGTCACAGATGTAAAAAATGGACCTGTCATCTCCGAGGAGCAGTTAGTCCCCTGCTACTCTCCCATGGGAAAGGGAAAGGCAATTTTCCCAACAGAAGGAATTGCTCCGTAATGTGAGAGATCATTGAAATGCAAGTAACAAACCAAAACAGATGAAATATGTGCAAAGTAAATAGATCAAAGACATTGAGATAATTAATTACCAGTGGTCCAGTTCTCAGAGAAAGACTATTCATTCACAAAGAAGCCACTGTACCCAACACTTCCCAATGTTGGCGTCTACAGCACGGATTTGCTGATGTTTGTTAATGAGTAAAGACAGAATTATTATGCCAGATAACTGTCTGCCCTCAAAGTTTATGTTCTATTATAATAATGCCTTGGCCTACAAATAAACTTCACTACATTCATAACATTTTAGTTCAAGGAAAAGTACTGAGTCCATTTTTGTGTGTACTGATGTGGAAGTTTTGATCTCTATCTGCTAATCATGCATTTGTTTACACAGCCATTTCAAAAGAAAATTCAATGGCATTTTGAACCCAAATTCTCTTAATTCTTAGTGCCTGGATATCCATCTTTTTAATCCCATTAACACAGCAGGAATATTTCTGCTGTAAGGACAGCAAGTGAGGAAAGGATGAAGCCCTGCATTAGTGCTGCCTCTTTGTCTGCCCGCACACAGAGACAGTCTCATCCCCTAAGGAATTACTGGAATGATATAAAAAAAAAAAAAACAAAACTGAATTTATTTTGTACTACATGCTCTGGTCTGATGGGGAGCCAAGCACCTTGAAGGCACAGTAAGGCTTGTGGTCACAAGGTTATTTCTGTGAGGAGGAGTGTGATATGAGCCAGGTGTAAATAGTAAATTTTAGTTGCTCTGAGTCTGCAAACCCAAAGGTTTTCCTGGTGGGAGGGTCTGCTGGGAGCCCATGCTAAGCTGAACGGCACCAAGCTGTGAGGAGAGAAAGATGATGATTGCTCACTGGGTGTGGCATGGGGCACCTGCTGAAAACCTCAAGAGCTCAATTTAGCCATTCCATATCTAAATCTCTTTGAAGGGTGGTGTTTGAAGCATCCAGGGAAGCTGTGTTTTTCTCAGTTTCTAAGGGATGCTGATGACTTTCACCATGCCCATCCTCAGCACCTTCTCCACTGTGCCCTTTTGACTCCTAAAGACCTCACAAATGGGTGAGGGTACAGGGCAGAAGGTCCAGGTCCCGCTGTTTCTCCCACTCCTTAAAGGAAAGCAAACCACTTTCCTGGGGAGAGGACCTCTGTAGTGCAATGGAGTCTGGACAGTGGCAGGGAGGTGGGGACGGACAAGTGAGAGGTAAGGTCTTTCATGCAAGCAGGTGTTAGTGATTTGCAACTTTTAACATCCTTGAGGGGAATGGAGATGCATATGAGGGTCAAGCCTGAGCTCTGCAGCACATGGGATGGGGACTGGGGGCTTTGGGGTAAGAAGGGTACCAAATTCAGAAGGAAGAAGGCAGTGTTGAAGTGGAGGAGTGTATTCCCCCCCCCCGTTTTTTTTTTTTTCATTCCAAAAACCATGGCAGCTCTCACCTAGATGGATGGATAATTAGCAGGGAGTGGCTAGTTCTTCCTCTTCTTCCCTCTGAATAATTATACCCCAAATGATCATCTTCAAACAAGATGGGCTTCCAAGTGTATTCCTGTGAAAATTTGTCACATATTCTCTCTTTTGACAACATTTCAGCAAAACACTGGATAAAGTGCTCTCTATTTATACAATTGAGGAGCCTGCAGCACATCAGCTATGAGACTTTGGGCTTCATATCTGGCAAAGACTCTGTCATTGCTGGTACATAACTGCACCTCCAGCCTTAACTCTCTCCCAGAATACTGTTCTCCCATCAGGTTATAGAGCCTAAGCCAAACGGTTTAAGGAGCAGCAGGTGATAAGGGACAAGTGTAAAGGCTTAGTTTACTTGGTTTAGCACAGACTTTTAATTTCCACCACCACAAATACAATAAGGCCTTTTCTTTATTTATCTATGCAGCTGTGAGGCAGAAGGGGCAGAAGATTTGTTCGTGAAAGCAGGGCTGCTGTACTAAGTTCACTATTTAAACAGTGAGAATGTATTTCATTGATATTAATGTAATGTGGAGGGAAATGGTTGCAAATCATGTGTCTCCATCTCCACAGACATACAGAGGCTGGAAGTGCAATCAGAGTCCAGTAATCTTTGTATTTTCCTTTTCACAAAATTGAAAGCTCATCTACACAGAAGGGCTGAAAGGGTTTTCTAAGCCACTTCAAAACAGAAAAAAATTAGATCAAGTCCTGTGGCTCAGGGGCTGCTAAAAAAATTCTCCATTACCTCTTTGCCTGTTGTATTTTAAGCAGAATGATTTCCCAGCTCGGGGAAAAATAGTTGAAGTTTGAGACCCTAATAGCATTTTTCAAGAATTCCTGCTTCTAGTCTCTTGCTTATGCCAGGCAAATTGGTTTTTCTAAACACTGGCACTGTTTATGCAGAGTATTTCAAGACATTACAGGCAGGCCTTTGGGTTGTAAGTTGGTGAAACCTTGGTGCAACCACAGGAAAAAGGGAGAACTGTAAGTCATCTTGGCAAGTTGCATCCCTGAAGTGGTTTGACTGTACCCATATACCTTTCTTCTATTTATACCAATAAGTCAGAAACTAACTGGGACTTTAAGATAAGAAGAATTGAAATATCAAGACCAAAATAGTTGTTTTGCTTCCAGAAGCCTGTGGCAGTGCTGAGTGACAGGATGCCGCCTCTTCTCAGGGGGGCTCCAGCACCCAAAAGAGACATAAGAACCTTGCATGTGGGTCACGCCTGGCTGTTAGAGGTTCCCCCCAGCACCTGGGGTCACCCAGCAAAGTCTGCTGACCATGTGACAGCCATTCAGCTGCTCTTGCAGGTGCATTTGGTGCTCTACACAGCCAGCACTGATCCATGTGGACCTCCAGAGCAAGGAGTCTCAGCTGTGCTTGGTTCCCAGTGCTGGGGACACTCAAGCCAGGACTCTGCACAGCACATCAGATGCCACCATGGGAGGACAGAGGCATATCCCACCCCTGCACCCTGTCCAACACCAGCATCCTTTTCCTTTCTCTGTCACAGCTGAAAATACACTGTTAACAGCCTGCTAGTCCTACTGAATGAGAATTCCTGAAATAATACCTTTTCCCACCCCTCCCTGCATGGAGCAGGGTTGTTTGCCAGCTCAACTCAACACAAGGACTAACCTGTACCATGGGAACAGGTTTAAAGAGATACTTTTTTAGCTACTCCTTCTCATAGCTGAAGTGCCTGGAGAGAAGCCAAGAGTGATTCTCAGGCATCTCTTGAGCTGCTGGGTAATTCAGCTGTAGCAGAAGCACTAGGGTGTGGGGGTCAAGGTGGCAGATGATTGGTTTTATCTGGCTCATGGGTTTACAGTCACTCTTTCCAGGAATACGTTCAGAACTACTCTGGCTCAGAAGGTGCATTTCTTTGCTTGGCCATCCTTGTTTTCCAGCTGATTTTCTGATTTCTGTCCTGGCTTGAACCTTTCAAAAATCAATACATGCCAGGAAGTCACTGCTGTGAAACTGCAGCCTTTCTTCTTGACTCTTATGGATTATCAAGGCTGCAGAGTCCATAACACATGTTTTTCCCACTACATTAAACATTTTGAATGTATGCTAGAAATGTTAAAATGTTATTGAAGGGACTGGAATTTTTCCTTCAGGTATGATGGCTTTAGGCCATTTGTGCTTCACACACAATTGCAGGTAAGGGCTTGTTACACTGGCAGAAACATGAACTTAATGAAATGTTATTCTCCATCTTATTATAGTTCTCTTATTGAGAACTCAGCAGTTGCTCAGCTTTAACATATCCAACTTTTTCCTCAAAAGCTTTGCCCTGGAGTTAGAGCTGCAATGAGTCTGGGGCAAGAGGGCTATCTGTTCTCTGAGGAAGGCCCTACCTGGGTGCAAATAAGCCAGGACCCCTCCAGCCACTGCAGGCACCTGGGAAGGCAGACAGGAGATGTGCAGTGAGCGGGAAGGAGCCCAAGAAGGAAGAGTAGAAGGCACTAAAGAGTGCTAGGAATAAAACCTCTGGAAATAGAAAGGGATGGTGGGGGCAAGGCACCAGATTTTACCCTTTCTCTGGTGTCATACCAGCCTGATTTCACCGCTGGCCTGGTCCTTGCTAAAGCTGCACAGACAGTGCCACAGCCCCAAGCATCAAGGAGGCTCCCCAGGAGGTTGGGATGTCCCTGGGTGAAACCCAGCAGCAAAACATGCACATGTGGGCAGATGGCCTGCAAGTGACAGGACCACTCATGGCACTTCTTGTCCAGGAGTCTGGCACCCTGGCAGTGAGACATACCTCAAAAGCAACAGCCCTGGGGAGATCACTAAGGGCCTGCTTCACACCAGGAAAGATTAGTGGCACAAGCTCTTGTGCTTGGAGAAGCCTCTTACTCCTCTTGAGAGCTTTGCAGAAGTTAGCTATAAGCTGGCTGCTCTACTCTGCTCATGTAATACCCTGATGGGGTGTCTACCTCAGGGATCCCAGGGCCCTTTTGGAGACTTTGGTTTTCCTTTCTGGCAAGCTTTATCATGTAGTGTGGTGCAGCTATTTCATTATCATTGCATATTAATGATTAAAATAGTCCCATACTGGTTCATCTTTATCTTGAAGCCTCAGGGAGCCATCAGGCTGAGTTCTCCTGAAGTTATTGATCAATATCCATGGATAAGGGCTGGAGTTTTGAAGTATAACTTGAACCAGCATCAGGTTTCATTTGGATTTCTCAGTTTAGTTTAACTTCAGGCAATCTGAAGATGTTAAGGTAGCAAAGGCTACATTCCCAAGTAGCTATGCTCAAGACATAGGCCCAGGCTTTTTTCCTGGATGTTGGCAAGGTCTTACTGCATACCCAAAGGCAGCATCTCTGGGGACAGAGTACATTCAGGGTGTCAGAGCTGATGAAAAAAATGCCACGTGCAAGGAGATGGAGCCATATGACTTTGCAAGAGTGAAGAATTTTGAGGAGATCACTGGGCTGAACTGATCATTCCCAAAACATGCAGTGTGCCATGAAGCTCAGTGACTTAGAGAAGTTTAGATTATATATGAAGAAGAATTTCTTTACTGAATGGGTTATCAGGCACTGAGCGGCCTGCCTCAGGAAGTGTCTGAGTCCCCATCCCTGGAGGTATTTAATAGTCTTGCAGATGTAGTGCTGGAGGATATGGTTTAGTCAAGGTCTTCTCAGCGTTAGGTTAAAGATTGGACTAGATGATCTTAAAGGTCTTTTCCAATTTAGGAAATTCTGTGTGATTTTCTGATTCTAAGGCTTGTCTGGAAGATGAGTGGTCTCCCCTCCCACTGCTGTCATCACCACCTTGCAGGTCTGTGCCCATATTTTGACTCCTGAACGTGTGGCCTCAGTGTGGCTGGGCTCTGGTCTCATCCTCTCTAGCAAGCAGAGCATGTTGTTCCGCTTGTCTGCTCGCAGCTTTCGCCTTTCTTCTGTCCTCCTGCTTTTCTACTGCTATCATAAAATGCAGTTCTGACCTTTTTGTCCTCAGCAAGCTATTCATTTAAAATACAAATGCTGTCCTCAAACAGCAGTCATTAATATGAGGCAGCAAATTCTTTTCTTTGTTCTTTATTGTTGATTTCCCCACATTGAAAAACTGGGTGGCAGATCTGCATAGCTGCAGGAGCAGCTTGCTAATTGCATACTTTCAAATACTAATTTCTATGGGTTTGTTTGGTTATAAAGGGAAAAAGAAACAAGCCAGGGGGTGATAAAAAAATGTCAAGGTTATAAACCCCACAGAAGCTCTCTGGCCTGGAATTTTTATTAATTCTTTAAATGTAAATTGTGGGCCCATGGCTACACATCCGTGCCTCCTGCCAAGCACCAGGTAGCACAGTGCAATTCACCCTGCAGTCCTTTGGCACAGCACTCTACCCAAGGAGCTGAACTCTGCCCTTGGGTGCCCAGGAGCAAGGCCAGTGAGATGCCAGTCAGACCTCTGTTCCCATTGCAGGCATTGCTCCCAGCTGGCACCTGGCTGGCTGCAGGCAGGAGCCAGCCCCTGACCCAAGTAGAGTGAGATGATGGTAGGGTCTAAGTCATTTCTGCCTTGGGTGAGGTATGGTTTGATGTGCTATCATGTCTATGCTGTGTCTGTGGGGGTCTAAGGGAAGAGGTAAAAGAAGGTCCACATAAAGGAATGACACTTTTTACTAGATCAAGAGGGATAGCTGAAAGAGAGACAAGTCTTTAGGCACCTGTGTTGAGACTGTTGCTCAGAGTTTCCCCTACTTGCGTGCACCTCTCAGACCCACCAAGGAGCGTACTTACTAAATATGACCTGCCAGCTTTCTGCATTTGATAATGTCACTTACAGATATTCAGCTCTTTTAACTGATCAAGCTCTTGGGTACCAGCTCCTGATAGTTATTAGAGGTGGCTTTTTGAGCAGTTGCCTTTTTTTGCCTACTTCCAGGGTTTTTTGCCACACTTGGTATCTTCCTATAGGTTATTCCTTGCCACCAACCAATGTCTGACACTCCTCTTTCTAGCAGGATATTCACTGATGACAAGATCAACACAATCCAGCAATGTGTGCTTGAGACACAGAAGTCCGACTGTATCGTGGGCTGCATCAAAAGAAGCGTGTCTAACAGGTCAAGGAAGGTGATTCTCCCCCTGTACTCCACTCTCATGAGACCTCACCAGTAGTCCTGTGTCTGGCTCTAAGGTCACCAACATAAGAAGGACATGGATCCGTTGAAGCAAGTCCAGAGGAAGGCTACAAAGATTATCAGAGGGCTGGAACACCTCTCCTATAAAGACATGTTATGAGAGTTCAGATTGTTCAGCCTGAAGCAGAGAAGGCTCAGGGGAGACCTTACAGCAGCAATCCAGTACCTAAAGGAGGCCTACAAGAAAGCTGGAGAGGGACTTTTTACACGGGCATGTAGTGACAGGACAAGGCATAAAGACTTTAACTGAAATAGAGTAGATTTAGATTAGGTGTACTGAAAAAGTTCTTCACTATGAGGGTGGTGAGACACTGGAACAGGTTGCGCAGACAATTTTTGGATACCCCATTCCTGGAAGTGTTCAAGGCCACGTTGGATGGGGCTTTGAGCAGCCTGGTCTGGTGGGAGGTGTCCCTGCAAATGGCAAGGGGTTAGAACTAGATGATCTTTAAGGTCCCTTCCAACCCAACCCATTCTATTATTTGATGGTATTTTTAGATTCTTTTCTGACCCATGCATAGTACTCATGTATAGTGAGAGTATTTCTGCCTACAGCAATCAGCTCTGTCTCATTTGGACATTATTTCCTTTCCCGTCTCTCTTGCAGTCACAGCTTTGGAGAAGTGCCCTGGCACTTCAGCATCCAACAAAAACAGAGCATTCTATGCTCATCATCATCACCAGCACTGCTCTTGCACCTGAGGGCCGTGGCTGCTAGCAGCCCCTGATCCCTGCAGGGATGTCCCCCAGCAGGCTGCTGCCTGTGTGATGATGCCTTGAAACATATGCTGAGCTGCTGCAAATGTGGCAGGTAACCAGCTCTAAGGACCTGCTGTGGTGCTCCTGCATGAAGGATGTGACAGCAGCCAGTGCAAGAAGAGACCTTCCCAGGGCAGCAAGCACTGAAGGGATAAGCACAGCAGAGGGACCCACAACTCACCATTGTTCCAGTCAGAGCTGCCACCGTTATCAGCAGCTAATGATACTTGAGGGCTCCAAGGCTGTGAATGTGAGGGAGGCAAAGTCAAGGAAATATTTTATTAACTGTGTTACTTTTTGTCCATTTGTCTGTATCTATCTCTGTTCACTTTCTTGTTGTCACCTAACATAATGCAGAGTCAAAATGGATTTTACTGTGTACCACGTGCACGAAAATAATTTCTTCCCCAGCATATACAATAGGTTGTCGTTATTTCCCTGTTTGCTTAATAAAGTAATCATGGTTACATGACAGCATCAAGGCAAAAAAGCATGTAGAGGCACCAGGTCTCTCAAAAATAACTTAAATTGTATTTCATTGATGAGAAAAGGTCAGAGTCATGGCCCAAATTACACAGTTCAAGTGGGTTTACAGTGGAAAGCACTGTAACTGCAGAACTGCAGCAACAAAACCAATATCCAATTATAATTCATACAAATGTTGTGTTGGCTGATACCTGAAGGTTGTTTCTCGACTTATAGAGGGTAGCAGAGTAGATCCCTTGACAGAAATCTCTGTTGGGTTTTCGTTGTTGTTGTTGGGTTTTTTGTTTGTTTGATTTTGGTTTTGGTTTTTTTGGGGGTAAGGGGTGTTAGTTATGTGATGCTTAAGATAATTGACCAATTAATTTCCTTAACTGGAAGACAAAGGATAAGTCAGTAACCTTTGTAACTCATTATTATCAAAATAGCGTTTATTCCACAGCAAAGAGGAAATTGGAGTGGAGATCAGTGCTCAGCAGCTTGTGAGTCATGAGGATAAACCTACTTGGCTGCAGTGAGTAAGACCCATAGCACCTCTGCTTTGTAATAGGTGATCTTTGCTGGCTCTCAAACCTCTGTGCTCTCTCAGTTGAGGAATCCTCCCTTCCTCAAACCTACAAGAAATGGTCTGTGGTGGGCTTCAAATCCACACTTTGTGTTTTGTCATGGTTCTCGTGCTCTGGGAAACAGAAAGCGTTTGAAGGGCCTTACTACAATATTACAATTTCTTAACAGGCTTGTTTCATGGCAGGTAAGCTGTCACCAGCAGGCTGGGTGCTAGCACATGTGCTCCCCAAGACCTGGGTTCCTGCAGCCACATGGTGGACTCTGCCACTGTGGTGTCTGCTGCTGGATGGTAGCCTGATGGTGGAGGGTACAGGCTATCCAACCTTCTGCAAAATCTGTTTTGGGACTGCAGCAAGTGAGAATTGTGGTGGTCTCACCATGAAAGCACTGCTGGTCATGAAAGCTCAGCCTGGCTCTGTTCCTGAGTAGCGCAAGGGAGGGGAAACAAAATCCTCCAAGCAAGACAAGGGGGTGAAATGTTGGCCCCAAACCCTGGTGTCCTTGGAGCCCTCAGACCCTGTAGTCTTTGGGGGAAAACCCCTTTGGGAATAATCCAACACCAGTGTCCACCAACACGCTGGGTGCAATTGCTGCACCGACTGGGGAGTGGGAACTGGCAAGACTATAGCCCTTATACTCCCCAGCCTTTTTCCACAGATGTATCTCCGTGGACTACAGGTAATTAAAATAAAAAATGTTTCTTCAGTATAATAAAGAATCATTCTGAAGACTTCAGAAAGTATACTAAAATCATAGTAACACAGTCTTTTACTAGCAAAGAAACAGGTGTTCTTCACTGCAATTCATTCAGAAGAAAAAATCCTTAACATAACATGAAAGCAAACCCCTTGCTTCCCCTGGTGAGGGAAACTCACGGCTTAGCCATCCAGCTTTGTTTTTCAAGATGCCGTTGGATAAGTTGTCCCCTGGAATACATTATGCTGCTAACTCACACTACAGAAAAAATAACTGTGCAGAAACTGCAGCATGAAGCAAGAAGTTATCTCAGTTGTAGGTTTGAGCTTGAAGGTTGTATCCAGCTGGCAGAGACCAGATGGCTATTAAATATGTCAACAGCCCCAAAGAAATGCCAGGATAGCCTTGTGAGCAGGAACTTCTGATAGTATTTTCTCTTGTACAGTTGTTATTTTAGTTTTATTTGTTTTCTCTCTGTTTTGGACATTATATATAGAAAAAAAAAAAAAGAAGGAAAAGAAAAAATCAAAAAAAAAGGAAGTCTGCACAGCTAGAGAAAATAGAGTCCTGGAAAGGGAAGAATAAGGATGCTAGCTGGTCACTCCTCCTTTGCTCCTGGCTAATATAACTGCTGTGTGTTCAATTTTGTCCAAGTCACAGAGGGTTTAAATGACAGGTATAGTATGTCATTGGTGAATGTCATCATCTGCTGGGTATTCAAGGATTTCTAAGGATTTAAGCTTGCCTGCTGTTTGAACACAGGAAAAGCAGCAATCCTTGTTCTTTGGCATGTATAGGGCTTCCCCGAGGGTGGAAAGGGAGACTGGAATTTAAAGTGATTCTCATTTATTTAGTATTTCCCTGTACAAAAGCTGGGAGTTTTCCAAAGCTGACTGGAGTGCAGTCATTTGTGGAGAACAACCCGTGGCTGCTACGTGGGTTATGTCGGCATGTAACAATACCTGTCTATCTCATGAATGTCAGACAAAGCTGTCATAAATCAAGAAGCCCAGCAGTAAAATTAATGGGAATTGCAGAGAGCAGGACCCTGTCAGCTTCATAATAGGTCTGTGGGTGGAAAAAAAAATTGTCATGCTTTCCTTCAGGCATTAGGCAACCCAGCTACTGATGCTCAGTGGCCATTATCCAATTATAAGTGCTTTTTTTGCTCAGAAGAATTCAGTTGTTACCACTTTTAATGTGTCAAAGTTAAATAGTCACCAGCACAGAGTGTGGGTGAGGGAGCAGACCCCACCACAGTCTGTGGCAGAAGTCCCCCAGGCTTTCAGTCTCAAAGTTCTTTGCAATGCTGCTTGTATTTTGTCACTTGCAATATTGCTTTGTCATTTCAGAGGTAACCGGGGCCCATCAGGGGCCCAGCCTCTTTCCTCTTCTGCCCTGTCCAGCTGATCTGTATCAACCCGAGGTGGGGCATCCTGTTTATGTCCCGAGCAGGACTGGGAGTGCTGGCCCGTCCCACTGGCACCACCACCATCCCAGGTTCCCGGAGTGCTGCTGTGGGGCGTCAGGCTCCTCAGAGCTCTGAGGCCGAGCTGTTTATCAGTGCTGTGTTGCATTGTAGTTACGGCGCCTGTCAGGGTTTCTGCTGGTCACCCACCGCGACCAGGGAAATATTTTCTTTTCCCTATTTGCTTCATAACTTGGCTTCTGTTTTCTTGTTGTTGTTTTTTTCCTTATGCCTTTGTAGCTGTTGGCTGCAGCCAGGGCCAAGTCACGAGGCAGGATGTGCTGCTTCTCCGGAGGTACAGATATGTGAAAATATTACATAGTTTTCAGGAACTTTTCCAGGCACTGGAAGGTGATCCTCTGTACCGCCAAGTTGTTAGCGTGTCTCCTGGCACAGCTCTGGCCTGTGCCTAGGGTTGCCAAGGGCCAGCGTGCCTCCTGAAATGTCTCTTTCAGAGGTGTGTCACAGCACTGACTGGGATTTTTTGAACAGCAGAACGGCTCTGGGCACATTTATTTTGCACACACAGCTCCATGTGAGCCTTTTCAAACTCCTTAGGTGGCTGCCAGCTGCATGCATTATAGTGTCCAGGCTCGGTCTCCCTTGAATTGGTCTCCCAGTCACCCCAGTGGCTCTGGGGTCCTTTTTCAGGACTTGCTCTGCAGATCAAGAAATGACCCCTGTTGCAGCTCTGGAGGGGAAGGGGCTGAGCAGGTCTGGGCAGTCATGCCAAACAAGGAGTGGTGGCAATGATGGATGAGACTTCATCATCTCCCAGTGCTTGGGGTTCCCTGTCCCTGCATTTGCCTGCAGCTGCAGAGGTAGTGGTGTCCCTGCTTGGGCCTCTGCTCTGTTTAACTTCCTTACCCCTATGGAGGGTGAGTTTAATCCTCTGCTCTTTGGTGGGTGGGTTTACTCCTCTGCTCTTCTTCCAACACCACCTTGGTGGCGATCTTTGGTGCTACCTGTGCATCTTCCTGCCCCCCAACTTACCTCTGCAAGGCAGTTGAGCAGCTCTAATGGCCTCCTCAGGGTGCTTTTCTGCACGCTGGGTGGATCAGGGGATCCTTGCATAACTGCCACCTGCCACCAACACCCCGCATTAGGTGGGGCATATCTCCAGTCCTTGTTTGCATACCTGAAATAATGTTTCTTATCTCTTACAGGTGTTATTCAGATAAAGCCCAAGTAGAGGTTATGCAGCAGATTTGACCACACAGAGGCTGCACAAATACTCAAGGTCCAGCCATGAGTTGCACCTGATGCAAACAAAGGAGAGCTCTGATGAAGAGTAGAGACACAACAGCCGTGTTTTTTCACAGGTATACATTTTAAGGTTATAATGTTAGAAATAACTCCTGCTGAACCAGGTAGGGATGATGTGTGTGAATCAGGCATGGCAAATAGAGTGAGGAATGTTCTTTACTCCAAGTTAGTGCCAGACTGATGGACAACTGCTCAGTGTTGATCTGTTTTTCCTCTGTACATCATCACACGTCCTGAGTCTGGAGTTGGACTGCATTTTGCACCTGCTGTAAAGGATGTATATACATGGTCACAGGAAGTTAGTTCAAGGAAACGTCACTAATGTTGGGTTTATGAAGCCATTTTATTATTCTCATCAATTTTCATACAGATCTGAGGTCCTTTTGCCAGCCCTGATCTCCAGATGTCCTGTGCTCAGTAAGTGTGTATTACTTCTAAGTAATACTAAGTAATACTTTTAAGACTGAGAGAAGAAGCCAAAGAAATGCCCGTAGTGTGAGCAACCTGATTAGTCAGCGGGAGCTCAGAGACATGAGCCAAGAAAACACCATCTGGGAAATGAAGCAGCAAGCAGTCCATGGGGACATGCATACACACCACCACACATACACTCCTCCTACATCTCTCAGCAGCCTGATAAACTTCTTTTACATATCTTCTACTGCTGAGAAAGTGTACAGGTAGAGCTTGGAGATATCTTGAACTGCAGATTGCATTGCAGGGGACAAGGTTGGGACATGACAAAATTTTCCCTAGGCTACGTGCATCAGTTGGGCTTAAACATATCCATGACTGCATCACACACGAGTGCATCACACACATGAGTACATCGCACCCATGAGCACATCACATCCATAAGCAGCCAAGCCTTATTCTTGCTCCAAAGGACCCACCAAAGTGACAGAGAAGTGAGGAGATGGGCACAATGCAGAGCTAGGCTGGGCACAGAGAGTAGCTCGCCCAATGCCTGTCATGGCACATTGGCCTCTCAGCCATGCTAACATTTTCAATATGCCAACAAGTTTCCCATATATAGAATATTTCCCAGCCTGTGAGCCTTGCCAAGGCCTCACTGCCTTCCCCTGAAGCAATAAAAGGCATTAATGATGTTTCTGTGCTGAACTGTGGGAAAAGAGAGGCAAGAAACTGTGACCCCCTGGGCAAGGGCATGCTTTGGAATCACCGTCATCGAAAAATCAACACATCAGCCCAGAGGGGCCACAAGCAGCTGATCTCCCCCTCCTTATCAGAGAGAGGGCTCCTCTGGATGCTGGGGCAGCATCCACTGGACATTTTTGAGATGTTTTTTCTATCCAGTGTTGATACTGAAGTCAATATGATAACTAAAAATAAAGAAAAAAAAAATACACTGCAGCTATTTGTTCCCGAGTTGTTATGTTTACCCATACCAGCCCAGCTTTCCATTTAAGCAGGACCGTAGTACCAGATGTTTGGTCATTTTCAGCAACATGGTCATATCCCAGAAGATTTAGCCTGCTGAAGTAGCTATATTAAACTATTTTCCACTGTGACTGGAAGATTGCATTCCTCTGGGCCAAGTGACTACTGGCTGGATGGGTCCCATGCACATGCATCCGGCACAGGCCTAAGCCCTCTTCTGGCTCTCACTGTGACAGAAGGGGACACCACTTCTGCAGCACATTGGGGTTTTGTCTTGGATGTTGAGGGTAGAGGAGGCCCCTGTCAGTAGCACCTCCTGAAAGGTGGAGGACCTGCTGTTGGGGTCCATGGGTATCCCAGTTACCCCACAGCCAGCTGCTGCTGCTGGGAAGGATGCAGCTAGGGCTTCAGGGGGCTTCTCCCCCATCCCTCCTTCCACTAACAGCCTGTAGGCATCATTGGTGTCTGTTGTGGTGGTCCAAAGAGAATTGCTCTTTAACAGAATAAAAGCAGATGTTTCACCTAGACACCTCTGTTTGGTCACCTGCTTCCTGATGAATGGGCTGGGCAGAGGTACCCATCCTTCAAGCCCTGCAGAGCCAGAAAGCACTCACCTCATTTGTAGATGTTTACTTGCAAGCAGTTGGGTGTGTAAGGTTGCCTCTCTGAGGAAGGATGTGGAACATCTCTGAGTATGGCCTCCTCCAAGCACCTGGCTTCAGGTTAGTCTGGGTGGCTTATCATGCTTTCTTCCTTTGTGGGAAGTCGACAGTGGAGAAAGCTTCAATCCCACAGCAGTGTACATATTTGGCTTAGTGCCTGGTCCTGACAACCCTCATGGCACAGGATTTGGGCTCAGAGAATGCAAGGAGGGACTGAAAACTTGTTGGGGATGGGTGTTCTGTCCTTGGTGCCAAAGATTCCACCGGAGCTCATGTGTGAGCCCACCAGAAAGAGTGAAAGAGGTCTCCTGTGAGTGCTTTGGGGGAATACAGGTTTGGATCACACTGGAGGGGTTGTATTGCCATGCATATTTATCTGTGTTGTGGTGGCAGCTGTCTCCAACACACCTACTTCACCTTCTCCAACCCAAGTGCATGTCACCAACTGAGAGTCACTCTTAAAATGCTAACAACCAGGAGCCTGGTGTCTCTGGCCACCAGCCCTAACCCTCATCACTAACCCCTGGCCACTACTCAGATCTAGGTTCCAGCATTGAATACAGGGGTGGCTGAAGACTACCATGCTTCCTTCAGCTGCAGGGAGGTACTTGTTCTTTAGGTGCAGGTGAGGCATGAAGACAGCATGGGGATGCCCTGGGGAGAGCTGCTGTAGCTCCCAGTGCTACTGCCACCACTTTGGTCCATGAAACCCCAGCACTCACTTCTGCTTTCCTCTTGCCAGGAGCAGCACAGTAGAGAGAAGGGCAGCTTGGCCTCTGGGAAGCTGCCAGCTTTGCCTGCATCAGCAACTCTTGTCTGCAAGGCTAGAGGACTATTTCTGGAAGAAACGACCCTTTAGGGGATGCTGCTGCCAGCTCTGATTATGACCAGGTTGCTTTTACTGCCACTGATTTTTGTTACACAGCAGGACTGGTCAAGGTATGGCTGTTCCTGGACTTGTCAAGCAATAAATCTACTCTTCAGGTGAGCAGGGACAGACATCCTATACATGTAGCAAATGGGACTAAATAGATAAGCCAGGAAGGCTGCTTCCATGAATGCATTCCATTGCAAAGATTTACTGTCCAAACAAGCTTTTCTTGTTGAGAAGGGCTCACCTTGTCACTGTGAGGTGTTGTCATATGGATGGAGGAATATCCAGCTTGCCCATTCTCAGTAAAAGGACATTTCTCCTTCCAGCCAAAATCTTCTTATAGAAATCTCTCATGGGCAGATTTTTCCTATGAAAACTAATAATTTTGCTTCATAAAACCATCAGTGCCCAGACCCACAGATAGGACAGGGGTCAGACAAGGCGATATAAGCAGCATCTGCCAGCAGAACCATCCCAGTTCCCTGCAATGTTCAAGCCAGCTGGGACTGTGGACCTCTCCGCTTATACCTTCCTGCTTTCTCAATGCCACATGAATCAACCAGCCATTGGAAATGTAGTTTTAAGGGCATTAAAATAAAATGAAGCTAAAAATATATCAAGTGGGCAAAACTGAGAAATTTTAAACCAAAACAAAGATATTGGTGGCTCTTAGTCTCCAAGTGTCTCCATAGAAGGAGACACTGCCCTCACCTCTGCCGGGGAGATAGGTGCTGCTGCAGTGTGGTGCCCTGGCAGTCACTTATTAACCACCCACCCAGGGAGTTGCTGCTTATGCTGTGGGTTACGCCTCGACCCCCTGGTCACTCATTTCTGATGCTTGACTTCACTCTGTGGTGTTTTTATAGACCTTTTGCCTCAGTGCTCACTTCCCACAGCCTTTCTTTTTTTTTTTTTTCCTGTTACAGTTTCAAATGTTTCAGACATAGGGAGTGTGTCTGATTGCCACCATGCTTGTCTTGCTTTTTATGAGTAACTGCTCTGCAGCTCAGCCATCAAGCCTGGGTGGATACAAGGATCTGGCCAGCTTTGAAAGCATTTGGGTACAGTTCCCCTTATGAGAAGACCTTACAGGCCTCCCAAAATAGAGGTGAAATGGGATTTTTCTGAGCCATCCATGCTACTTGGCTTTTTACCACATGGTTAATTTTAAACACGCCCCCCAGAGAGGAAAATATTCCCCACAGCAGCTTCTTCTCACCCAGTGTTGTTTTGCTGTGCTCTTTAGTGCAGACATGAAGATCACTTTGCCAGTGGCATAAGCAATAACAGGAGATGAAGATGTTGAAATATTTATTACATACATGAGATATAAAAATGAAATTACCAAAATAGTATCTTTTTTGTGAGTCCACAGGACCTTGAAAGAAAAATACATATATAAAGCAGATAGGTAGACTCATGACTTTTCTTGTGTTGTATGTCTTCCTTTCCTTTCACCTCACACTCATGAACCAAATGCACTCTAAGCAATGTGCTTTAAAGATGCTTTACAGAAAATATATATTTTTAGTGCTGAAAACTGAAGTAAACTGTGCTATATTCCATACTGGTGTTAATGAGGAAGTATAATGGCTATATATATTGCAAACAATAACACAGCAGAAAACAAATAAAATGTTCAGTTTTAAATACTAACATGACAATAAAATAAACTCCAGGCCCACCATGAATCGCTGGGTTGTGATATGCGAATGTGAGTCCTTTCTGTTCTCTGCATCCACTTCTTTTTCTGCAGCAGAGTTTTTCTCTTCTGGCAATTGCAGTTTTTACCTCAAAGTCTCTTCTTCTTCTCACACTGTTTGCGAAGTCTCGCTGGAGTCCTGCCCACAGGGTCCAAGTGCTGGTCTGAAGGTAGGACTTCAGTGCAAATACTTTATCTTTCAGATTGCATCCTCAGATACTCTGAGTGGCCAGTGCCAGGCTGGCCGTTCCCTTTATACTGTTAACGCCGTCCAACTGGAGGGGTCTTCAGGAGTGCTTCTGTTTCAGGGAGTTTTTTTCACATGCCACCTTCAACTTCTTCTATCCTCAACACAATTAGACTTCTCACACCGTGAAGTGGCAGATAGTAAAGTGCTTTATACAATGAAATAGTTACACTAGGGCTAGGTTCTTTCTTTAACGCTTCAAGGACAAAAGCTTAGAAATACTGCACCCTCTGGAGCTGGGTTTTCTCTGCAGCCGTGCAGTGGGTGGAGAGACAGCCTCTGTCCTGCGTCGTGCTTGTGCCAAGGCAGAGGGATTCCATTCACTCTGGCAGCTCCTTCCTCACCAGCACCAGCAGAGAATTTAGCCCCTGAAATCTTCAGCAGGATGACCAGGTTAAGAGCAAGTGGGTGATGATTCTCTTTGACGGGTTCCAAACCCAAGGGGGTGTTTCTAAAGAGTGGTTGTCACTGCCATGCTGCTGCCAGGACTAGCCCACTGCTGCAACCATCACCTTTCCATAGCATCCTCCATGAGTCTCTGGAAGTCACTTAGGATCTGCGCTGGTGGCACTGACAGTGGTGTTTTGCTTCTTAGATGTAGTTGTGGGCACTCTTTCCTTCTCTAGAGTAGCAGTTTAGTCTGGGGTGATGAGTGGCTTCATAGGAGTTACTCCAACATTGCACTGGAGTGAGACAAGTGTCTGCCCTTCCTTTTATTTCTCTCAACGTAACTATGAGCTGGGCTCAGGTGAGCCCCTGGCAAGAAAGCTACAGGCGAGTGAATGAACATTGGCCAGGAAGGGTTAAATTACACAGCGCCTACAACTCTGAACGCCTTGCTACACATTTTGGCACTATTTTCTTACATTCCAGTTTTCATCCTAGAGGTCTTCTCTCTGTGAAGGCTGTTGCATTTTTTTTTGCATAAAGAAATGCCCATGGCAGTGGCATACCTCTAGTTGCAGTCTCTTTTCAAAATCTCCAGGACCTTTCTTCCAAGAGCTGACTTCCACTGATGGACAAAACTTTTCATGTTGACAATAAGCCTTCCTGTTCGGACATCCTCGTGTCCTGCCACGAGGTATTCCAAGCCTGCAAACAGCAAAGTGGTCAGGGACTGCACAGAACTATACGTGTAAGAGGCTATTGATGCTGCAAAGTCAGCCTGGATTTCTAGTACCATGTAAAAAAACCCACTTATCTGTAGAAATATTTATACATATTGTCTCATGTGTATCTATAGCTCTACCTACATATCTATGGAAAAATGTCTCCTGTGATGCATCTGACAGTGAGATTTTGTTAGCTTCTAAATATAAATGAAAGCTGGACTGCACTACAAGTTTTTATACCTCATTTGGGAACTATTACCTTCACTTGGGAGCCACCTGCATTACCTCTACCTGAATACAACTGGACCTGGAAAGCAGTCATTTCAGCTCATTCCAGTAATGACAGTGCAAGATGGCTGAGTGCTAGTGTCTTGCTCAAAATGGCCAGTGTCCCCTTGCAGGCAAAGGCATGCTGGACCCTGACGAGGCAACACTAGATTTGCTGGAGCAAGCACTCCAAAAGAGCTTGAGGAGATGGCAGTCACACTGAAAAGAGCTGCATTCATTTCTGCCTCAGTCAGATGTTTTAGAAACATGACAGCAGCATCTGGCAAAGCTTCACCCAGTGTCCAGAAGGTGCTGGAATAGGCTCCAGTGTGTCCCTGCTGGGATTGCTGCAGTCATCTAGGTCCACACTTGGCTTCCAGGACACAACTCAGTGCTTGGAGCCTGTCAGTAACTGCTAAGTGCAGGGATGGAATGAAGCCTTTGGCTTGAATTAGCTAAAAAATACTGCCACAGGTCCTAATAGCCTAACTTGTCCACAAATGTGCTGTGAACAAGGAGGATTTCTCCCATGTCAGGAGGAGCTCCCTGCCAGGGCCAGCATCGTGCTGCAGCACAGTTGAGGTACAAGCATGAGAGCCCCTTGTACCCCTTCCTCCTCACACTGGTCTGAGGAGTACCATGCAGTGGTATGAACTATCCTGGGGGAGATGGGTCTTTCCCAGTGCTCTTGGTCATGCCACTCCATCCCAGCTACAGCAGGGAGTCTGCTCATATTTTCTTGCATTTTCATTTTGTAGTTCAGAATAAAGAGACAGTGTCCCCCAGTTAAAGGTCAAGTATGTTTTTCTTCAGTTCAGTACAATTTGTTATCTACTCCATCTGAGTTTTTGGGCACACGCATCCTCTCTCCTGCCAAGTAAACACAGGATATGTGTATGGCAGTATCACCCTTTGCAAGACATTCACCATGGCCATATCAAGCCTTCTGTTATAAACATCACTCTTCAAGGGCTCCTAAATCTACCTCCCTTGAGAGAGAAACGTGGCATGCACCCTCAGAGAGCAAGAGAATATTACCACAGTTAGTAATTCAGTAGGGCTTTCTAAATGTTCAGACGGATGTTACAAAAGTGTAAAAATCAAAGGAAACAAACGACTGAGATGCTGCAAGCCAGGACTTGGGGCTCTGAGTTTTGCTCTGCATTGCTGGGAGGCAGCTGTCTGCTTATTTACATCTGTGCTTGGTAGAGCCAAGGAGGGGAAGGGGTTCCTGTTCCCTTGCAGATAGCTGAGACCTTTAAACCTTTCAGCTCAGTGTCCCCCCAGAAGTCCAACCTGCCTCTGTGGGTGCGTGCACAGGGGAAGGTGTGCAAGGGTAGTGAATAGCCTCTCATAGGAGCTTAACTACATTTATAACCTGAAAACAACCCATGGAGATTTGATAAATGCTGGGAGTTCCCATTTATAGCTATATTGTCAGGAAATTGTTTTGTGTTAGGTTGGCTTTTTATCTGTCTCTTGTTGGTTTATTCATCTGGAAGTCATGAACTCTTACTCTGAGAGATTTTAAAATCTGATAATACAGTATAGGTGACCATCCAAGAATGAATGTGGTAGCTAAAGACAATAATGAGATTTAAAAAAAAATACTGGGAATACTTTTCTTTTTTTTTTTTTAATTTTTTTTTATTTTTCTGCTTTAAAATGATTGCATTTTAAAAATGCACTCACTTGAAGTTTTCAAATGTGCTGTTAGGACCAAATTTTACAACTTCTTTCCAACACAAAATCTGAGATTAAACTATACTCATTAAACTATACTCATCAGCTGCATTCCAAGAAAACACCAGGCTTTGTAGTGCAAATTGTGAGACCTGGCAAGGGTCATTGATTCTGTGATTACTGCTGTCCTGTCCTCTGCTGGGGAAAATCAGTGAAGCTCCTCTGAAGTCAGTGGAGTTGCAAAGCTAGGTGTCAGGTGTGGGACTGTCCTGTAGACTCAGTGTCTGACAGCTTCCATGGAATTCCTCCAGGTTCACATGAAGGCAGCTGCATCTTGGCCTTCTTGCTTGCATTTGCATTGCATATGGAAAAATAGAACAGCTGTATCTACTTAATTATAGATTTATGGCGTTTTACCAATATCCAAAGTCTTACTACACTTATTCTTACTGCACATTAAAGTCCTGCCTAATGCTGCTGATTCTTTTGACCCTTGGACCTGACAAGACTTCCTGACTACAGCTGTGCTATCACAGCAGCTTGTCCTTCAAAGCCGTAGACAGTCACTATGATGGAGATGAAAGAAAACTGCAAAGACCTCATCAATGAATAACCTTTCTGTGTGACCCAGCCTCGCAAACAGCTCTTTCCCTGCAAAGGAAGTTCCTAGTGCTGCACATGTAAGGGTTGTCTTAGCACTGAAGTCGATGTTTTGATTGGTGATTTCCAAGTGACGTGCGCACCTTATGGAAAGAAAACTCTTTATCTGAGTTAGTTGGTAACTGCTGGTTTATCTTGGAGTTGTAAAGAAAGGTGTGTCAACTGGAGCTTAGTTTTGCTCTATTGAAGAGAACCCTGAGTCTGCATCTCCTTGTCTGTACTGGAGACTGCATGCACTGTTTAGCCACCACTGGTTATATTCCATTTCAGTGTAAGAAGATGAGAAAAAGCTGTGAGGTCAAAGCTCACCTCTCACTGCATAAGAGAATCTCTTCAAAATCTTGTAGATGCAAATTAGTGTTACTTTCAGAGAGACATACTCTCTTTAGTTTAGATTAGAACTTCAGTACAATCATGGAATCACAGAATCACAGAATGGTTTGGGTTGGAAGGGACCCTTCAAGGTCATCTAGTCCAACCCCCAATACAGTAACATGACACAAATTATATTTAAAGTATTTTTATAGATTCAGGTTAGCATTACTCTTGAAAAGCTATTTCATGTAGTTGTGGTGTGATGTGCACCTTCCTCCTTCTGGGAACAGACTGAGACTGGTAAAGCTGTTATTTGTTATGTACTTGCTCAGAGAGTCAAACCTACCAGGATTGAGGATGGGACAAGTGCAGCCTCTGTTAGTCCAGGATTCAGGGTAGAGCATCCTCTTGCCTCGGAGGATCTTCAGCTTTGTAGATTTCAAGACCTTCTTGATCTTCACATTGACTTCTGCATGGGAGCCTTTGTCATGGGCTGACAAGATCTTTGTCTTGATCACTGAAAAGACACAAATTCAAAACCAGGAATATATAAACTACTTACAGTGCTGTCTTTATTTTTTGTCTAATATAGGTGAAGCAGTGAGGACAATTGCTTTGTTACAGTGGAGTTAGCCTGATGCTCCTTGCTGGAGAGCTCGGAGTCAGTGCAGCTGCCAGGGGAGTGCATATGTCCCCACACCTGTGGGCAGACATAGTGCCAGTTGGTCTGGCCATGGCCCCTGGACCTGCCATGCAGGCAGAGGGAGAGGTCCAATGACCTGATTTTCAAAACTTGTGAGGGTCCTGTTTTCCCCAAGAGCTCAGCAAAGACTTTGGGTTGGGACTTCCTTTGTACTTTTGGAAATAAAGTGGAAATCCTTGGCTTTAGGGATGGACCTGAACTCAGCCTGAGCAGGCTAGGCAGCAGGCAGGGGCATAAGAAGCTGCCCTCATCCCACCTTGGTGAGCACTCCTGATGCTGATCGTCCTACTTTGCAGAACTGCCAAATCCAAACGAAGTGGCAGAATCTGAGATGTTGGTGGAGATAGAGGCAAATAGCCTCTGTATTTTGATCTCACAGATAACCACAGGCATGCTCCCACCACCTGGTGTCTTCCCCTGTTCGGTGGAGGCTCTGGGCGCAGGTCCCACGCATGAGCCTCCCTCTGACTGTGCTGATGCCTACACTGGTAGGTATCACCATATGGTGGCGCTTTATTCAGCACTGTATGGTAGGAAGCCCAGGAAAACCTGTCCTCCTATAGTAAGGCATCCTGGAGCTCATCATGAGCCCTGCAATTCATCTGTCTCCCCAGTTCAGCAGACACCTTTGCATGCTGAGCGATGAAAGGGTGGGAAGCCTGAGCGCTCTTTAGATAAGATTTATGAACTTGGAGTTTTTTTGACTTTTTTTTTTTATTATTATTTCTTATCTTTTGAAAGATTAAACACAGTCACTATTGAAGCCAGGGAGCAGAGCAAAGCAAAGAGGAATCACATTTTTTCCTAATATCGTTAAGCTAGGGCTGTATTTCAACAGCTGGCAGCTCCTTGAACTTCCCTCTGTGGGTTGCTCTACAGCCTGCAGAGGTGTGGGTTAACTCTCTGGGCATTTTCAATTTCAGTGTGAGGTAAAAAAGGTGCAAGAGACCCCTGGAAGACTGCGAAGGAAGGGAGTGCTACAGAGCAATGTTGTGGTATGGAGGTGGTTCACTGGCACATGCCTGAGGTCTCAGAAAACAAAGTGCCTCCTCTCATTCATTTAAATCCAATAGACACATAGACATCACCCCTTTGCAATAGCTGAACACTGTTGACATGGGGAAGTTCCCAGTGGCTGCTGTAGCCCTTTTCTCCATGTTGACTCTTGTGTGGTGATCACTGTCCCTCCTTACATTCAGTGTAATTCAGATTTAGTGGTTTCTTGGGGCACTTAATCTACAGACAGGGTTTCAGTGACCCATTTTTGGTAACAGTGCTTTACAGTCTGTCTTGGACTTAGACAACCTCTCAGGGACATTTCCAATGCTTGCCCTCCCATGATTTTGGCACAAGTGTATTTTGGTAGCAAAATAGGTGGGTAACAGAGCAAGATGCTGCACCCACTTGACTTGGCACTGTGCTATCTATACATTTTGGAAAAGTCAAAGATCTGCCACTAGACTAGGTAGCACCTGAGTTTGCCAGGACAGAGCAGTCCGCACAGCAGCACTTCTCATGGTTTACACTCTTGCACCACCTCACAGCACATCCCTTTACAGCCCCGCCACCTCAATACAACTCACCATAGGTGTACTTCATCCCGCAGAAGACCTTGGGATTGCCTAAAACTTGCTCCTTACATTCGCATTTACCTGGGGAAAGAGAAGGAAGCAAATGGCTGAGGATTGTACTTAAAAGATGGGAGCCTTTGCAGGCAGAGCCCAGGACCTACCAGAGATTTTCATGTGGTCCACAAGCCCCAGGCAAAAAAAAAGGCCCTATTTTCAGATCCAAGCTGAACATACAATCTTAGTCCAAGGGCAATTATTCCTTGTTTACAATTTGAAGAGAAGGGAAACAAAGGCCTTATTATTTTGCCTTGGGATGCAAATAACACGCATGTCTTTCCCTGTGGTATTTTCCACACCGTAAAGTCCCAGACAAAATTTTAAAAGGGAAATGTTGCAGAGGTTAAGGCAGATTAATGACTTCCGTGATCTCAGAACAAAGAATAACATGATATACTTATTTACATTTAAAATGAAGTTGCCCAGACAAATGATGGAGCTTTCCTCTCAATTAACTCAATTATTGTATCTTCGAGATTTTATCATGCCACTTTCTGAAAACGGAGGAAGTGACACATGACTACTTGCATGCAGCGATTGCAAGGGAGGACAGCTTGATGCTGTGCTGCAGGGGCAACCTGCCTCACAGCAACCTCACACAGCACCCACCTCCTCCGGACTGGAGGGACAGGAGGAAAATAATGTCTGCAGCTGAAGCCAAAGCTGAAATTGCATTCTAAGCTGCATTTGATGCCAAAATTATTGTGGCTACCATGGAAATAAATTCTGAGTTAGAAATTTTCGAATTACCTGCCAGTGAAGTGGCAAAATCCACCCTTTAAGCAATGTTGTTAGTTCTAGTGAATATAAAGACATGATTAAAATAGAATGGCTGAGTTAAAAGATGAGAGTATTCAGCCCTGAAATTCAGAGCTGGGACTGCAGAATTCAGAAAGGCAGCTCTTGCCTTACTGACAGCAAAAGGCTGGGTGCAGGCTTCTGGCGTGGAGCATCTGCCTAAGTGTCTGCACGTTCTCACACTAATAGGATGAGCCGTAAGGCTTCTCTCGTTCGTGGAGGGGAAAGAGGTGGTTACACAGGATGTTAACTGGGGAATGTCCGTCCCCTCCTGCATCTTCCAGGCTGCTAATTACAAGCCAATGCAGAAGGCTGTATCCATGGTGGCTGATGGTGTTAGTGATGGGGCAGGGAAACATGCGCGAAGTCACCATCCTACCAGAGTGCCGAAGCGCTGAGAAGCCCTGCTCGTCCTCCCAGCCCCACGTGGGCTCGCTCTCATTGAGCACTGCCTGGAAAGGACGTGCTTCATTGTGCCAGGTCACATCTGAGCTGTTGGGGGAAAGGGAGATGGTCAGCCTTCCTCCTGGAGCCAACAGAAAGCAGGGTCACTAACAACCTCTCCTGCGGGTTCAACGTGACCGCACATCTTGGTGATATTAAACACAAGGGGTCATTTTGCAAAATGAACAGGTTGAGTGTTGTCAGAGTGGGTCATGAATCCATAAAAATATGATAAGGATTTATATGCTATAAATGTCCACAGGGAAGTGAAAAAAGAAACATCTAAGATCTGGAGAGCAGGGTATTATTAAAATGTGCTGTCTTTTAAAAGTTAGAACTTGACTCCATGTCCAACACAGTCAGTGAAAGCTGAGTTGCCAACAGCAACAATAATAAGCATTTGGTCTCCTCTCACTCACAATGTCCCCGAGGCCCATATTTTGCTTGTGGAAGGGAAGCAACAGTGAAGGTTATGGAAAACAGCCGATACATTAACACCAGCACTGAGAGCCAATAATCCAGTGTCACCAGTGCCCTACCATGGTATTCCAGGCACCCAGGTGAACTGCAGCCTCAGCTCTATCCACAGTTTCTGATGGTACAAACCCCCAAATATTTTATATAATGCATATATTTCAGCCCATGTGTTATGTATAAATATGGTCAGTGCAGTTCCTTTCCCAGGACAGAGATTGTGAGCATCAGGTGAGACTGGGAGGGGATGACTGGGATCCCCGAACTCACCTGCTGCTGCGGCAGTCACCAGTGTGGGGGTCACAGCTGCGGGCGCAGTCGCAGGGGCGGCAGCCGTAAGCACTGAAGCCCCAGTAGCCGGGGAGACAGTGGTCACAGCGAGGCCCTGCCACACCAGGCTTGCAAGGGCAGTCGCCAGTGCTGGGGTCACAAAAGGTGCGGGGGCCCAGGGGGAGCACGGCTGATCCCAAGGGGTGGCAGGAACAAGCTGCGGGGGACACAGTTGGGGGAAAGAGACCATCCGTGAGTATAAAAGCTCTGCAGGATGAAGGCACAGGAGATGCCTGCAAAACTGTTGCTCTGCCTAGCGACAATGATGCTGCTGGGCTTTTTTTTCTCACTCTCGTTGGTATAAATCTGACCAGAATCTTCCTTTGGAAACTTCAGCTTTTCTGAGGTATGTTAATTAGTCAGCCTACCCTGGTTTTGCATCATGCTTTGCCAAACAGGCCTTTATTACTTTTCTTACAGTATCTGGACTGCAATCCAGCCAAGTTCCCAGGGATGTGCCTGGATCACAGTGGTGTTTAAGCAGCTGTGGGTGCTTCATTGCAAAAATGAATCAGTAGTAGTAAAGTAGTAACAACTGTCTTGCACTGAGGACATTAAAAAAAAATCCTCAGAATGGTCAATTTAATTAAAGTGGAGGCTGAGGAAGAAGTACTCCTCTGTCTGATTTTCTTTCAAAGCCATCATTTCAAAACATGTGAAAAAAAAAAAGAAAAGAATGAGGACACCAACAGCTCAGAGATATGCTTTTGCATATACTTCTGGACACAGGTTTGCAGCGTGAATGTCAGAAACAACAGCTGCTCTTTTTTCCTCCCCCACATCCTCTCACAGCAGAAACGATGCACTGGAAGCATACTGGGAAACATGTGGCCATTCTCACAAATCAGGAAGCATGCCCTGAAACAGGTGGTGTGAAGTTTTCCTTGCCTACTTCTTAGGATTTTTCTTTTGCACAAATACGATTTGTGTCTGTTGCAAGAATATGATTTTTTTTCCCCCAAAGCTGTTAAACTTTTCAAAGATCAGAAAAGCAGTTAGCAAAAATGTGAGCCAAACCTCTGACCAGCAGGCAATGTGGTGCCCTGAAGGACCAGTAGGTGAGTGTCTTGTGCTCTTCCTCCCTCAGGGTTTGGTTCTCTGTCCAGAACAGGTTATGGTCAGCTTTGTGCATTATGGCAAAAAGTACCCCACTGCAAGACTTTTGCCTTTATGTAAACTCCATTTACATAAAACTTTGATTTCCTGAGAAAATTTTGTTTGAAGGGAAAATTTTCACCAAATCCTAATACGAATATTTTTCTTTTGTAACTGTGAAAGCAATAAGCAGAAAAGCCACTGCATGCAACACAATCTCTCTCTTAAAATACTTCTTACTGCACATGTATATTTAATTCTGCTCTGATAACATTTTTGTGGTTTCAGGGATTTGACATACCTGGTGTATCATTTCAAAATATTAAAGCATAGATTAATATCGGCAGTTAACTTAGAGGCAACTACTATTCCAAAATCTTTGCCAAAGTAATCCCCAATCTTTCCCCACCCTTTTCATTCCCAAACAAATATAATTATATAAAATTAAAAGATTAGAAAGCCTCTTCACAAACTGCATAACTAGCTGCAGGCAGTTAACTCCAGTACCTTTAATAGCATAGTTTTCAACAGAACTCACTGAGACTTGCATACCTTTCTCCTGAAGTCTGTGAAGTGTTATACCTGACACGTGTAGCTAAATGCTCTCTTTCCCCACTGTAATGGTGGGTATTTCTGGCATTCCTCAGCCCCTTCAGGGGAAATATCAAGCACTTAAAGCTCTTCTATTCTCCTTCAGTCAGTAAGCTAAACCCACTACTCAGAGAGAGATTTGGTCCTGTTTTGGTTGAGTTTCAACTGAGTTTTACACCAAACCTATTTGGGTTGGATCTTTTTATGTTTTAGACAATGCTATTGCACAATTTTTTTCCTAATAGAAAATACAGAAGCAAGCTCATAGGAAAGTAAAACGGCAACTAAAAATGAGAATGGAGCTGTATATACTTCTTAATAAAAGCTGCAAAGAGATGTGTTGTAAAGGTTGGTCATTTCTACAAGGGTTGTGCACCTACCTCCGCAGACCTCATCCTTCCTGGCTACTCCTCTATGAGCAACCAAGTCAGCAACCTTGGTTTTCCTTTGACAGACAGCAAATTGAAGCTTTTTGGTGTTGCATTTTGGGTGGAGGCCCAAGAATACACTAAGTGGCACTTATATGGATGCTTTGGGTGTCAAATTTACAATACAGAATATGTTTGTGATGTGCTGTGGTGGGAATGTGCTGAGCAACGCAGAGACATGAAGTGCAGCCCATCACTATGAGCTAAGCATGGAAATGAGATCTCGAGCTCAAATGTGAGTGTGTTGTACCAACTTCGGAAGAAATGCATGGAAATAGGACCAAGTGCTTCCATACTACAGTGATGCCAGGAAGAAAAGGACTGCAAGACTGATTATACAATATTTGGCATCTGTATCTATGGCTCCCTTATGGGCTGATGTGCTGAGTGCTGGTTTCAGACCCTGTTTTCCTCCTTCCACCCAATCTGCACCTCAACTGTCGCACAGGTAGTAGGAGACCCATCACCAGGAAGGTGAGAGAAGCAGCTGAGCAGTAGATAAAGCAACTACAGCCAGTGCTGGATGGTGCTTTTTCATAGATACATGGGCAGAGAGCACAAGACTCATTGTGAGGTGTTGGGACATTACCAGTGGGGCTGGGGTTTTCCATGGACAAGGGAGCTCCAGTGAGAGAAGGGCTGGCTGGGCACCACTAGCCTGTGACCAAGAGAAACCTTCTACAAATCTGATCTTTTTGCTTTCTTTTTGATTTGCAAGCATCATTGTTAAAATGCCAACTTACCACTCTGTACTATATAGCAATATTTTGCATGTGACTTCCAAGCACATATGAATTAACAGCCGCCTGTCCCAGAATATACATGTGCTGATTGGGATTGAAACCCAGTGAACAGGACTCTGGAGGAGCCAAATTTCCCCACCATGGAGTGGTGATACTGTTGTGGTTTCTTCATCTGACAGCTAACCTTTGGAAATGACAAATATTTACCCTCAAAAAACTACAGTTGAAAAGCAAAAGTAAACTTGGCAATTATAAAACTCCATTTATTGTCTGCAATTATACTGTAGCTGAGGCTTAAAAATTCATGAGGGATGTAAAGAAAAGGACTGAAAGGTATGGCAGGGGGAAGGAGTCATCAGATTGCAGTTTTAAATGGCAGAACGTCTCGTTTTATCTGGTACACACCTACTCCTGAGCAAATATTATATACACTCTTCATCTACAAGAATCTTTAAAGTATCCTTAAAGATTATGGCTTAACAACTCCTTTATTTACTTTGACCTTGGTATTTTAAAACTTTCAGTGCTACATCGTGGTTGAGCAATAACGGTGCCTTGAGCCAGAAGCAAGCAGGCAACGCCATGGCCTTCTCAGAGAGAATAACAGAGCACTAGGCATGTCCCTTGTTATTGCAGACCATGGCACGGTCCTTGGAAATGTGCCAGGCATAGGCTGTAATCAGTCTTATATAATTTAATTTAACAGTCATTAGTCATTTGCTACGGCACTGCAAGCTGCTGGACTCCACCGTGAGATGCTGGGTCCCTGGGTGCAGGGAGCAGCCCCGGCAGCAGGAGACCAGAAGGGAAACTGTGAAGGGGTCTTAGGGAAGAGACCATTTGTGAGGGTTTGAAATGCCCAGAGAGAAACAATCTGTTTGTTCGTAGTAATAGGGTCTCTGAAATGAAAGCAGTTGAATAATCCCTACATTTATGTGGAACTCAGTTTATGCTGGGGAAAGTTGTCTCCCTAGGATACTTCATGCTCTGTAAATCATAGATGCCAAAAAAAAAAAAAAAAAAAAGAAACAAAGTAGATGTACTTAATGCAGAAGATAAATAAATGTACTTTTTCTCACTGTACTCAAGCCTATCTTACAGTTCTTATCAAATCCATGTTATCTTTGGCCTTTAAATATCAGAGTTCATGAGCAGATAGTGGTCCAGAAAGAGGCTGGATTGTTGGATTAAGGACTAATAGAAACAAATGTATAGTCTTTATGTCAGGTATGGGTTTTTTTTGTTTTTTTTTTTTTGTTTTTTTTTTTTTTTATGTGGGAAGTGGAATGCCCAAGCTTGTGGTTTTGAGATGAATGTGGAAAGCTGAGATGACTGGGCATCCGCATATAGGAACCAAAATAAC
>JANHGN010012721.1:0-39355 GCA_024605025.1 Megaceryle maxima
GGGGGGGGCGGGAGAAAATCTAGCCTACAGTTTATGCAAACTTTTAATGGTAAAGATATTATTTAGGTGGTCTCTGTAGTGACCTGCAATTTATATTTCATATTATTTTCTTTTTCAAATAGGTTCAAACGGTCCTCAGCTGTTTACAATAGAGCAATGGGGAAGTCCTGATAAACTGCCCAGAGCTCATACATGGTAAGTTGCAAAAGCATAAAATTATACCAGCTTCTCTGTACTGTTACACTGCCAAGAAAGAAATAAGCACGCTCACCAGCTTCCTGCTAACATATTTTACCCCTGAATCATAGAGCTTTTTATAAAGACGGGATACTCTGACACCTACAGACATGCGTAGGTATGTAGTTCAAGGCCGAGAACAGTCAGTGATGATCTGCAGAATGTAGGATGCAGAACTCCAGGAAGCAGCAGGGCTCAGCTCCAGGGCCGTGCCCTGGCTCCTTATGACTTAGAAACGCCCATTTGGCCCTCTGGCAGACATGTGAAAGGCCACATTAATGGAGTACATAGGTGTAGGTGTTCCACGGCAAGTGCCAGTGAATTAATCCCAATTAAACCCCTTCCATCATAGTGTTTCTGATAAAGATTTTTTTAATGTTATTTTACTGTACTTGTGTGAACCTTTCAACTCAGGGCTTTTCTTTTAGTACGTGCTTGCATGTTAAAATGTACCAGCCATCTCTACCGAACATTAACTGTCGTATTTGAACCCGTAGTGTAGCAGGCAAATTGTTTTAAGCACCGGCCAGTCAAACTGACGTTCTGACAAAAGAGAGATAATGTGAATCCTTTCTGCTGGAAGACTTCCCCATATCAAATCCATATGAATCCATGCATAGAAGGTACCTGCACTACAATCCATCTTAGAGTCCGTGAAGCACAGCAGAGAAGATGCACAGCGTGCTTCAGTGTGGGGCCAAGCATGGGAGTAGGAGCCTCAGCGCTTGCTGGGGACGTGAGCATTAGTTCAGTTTGCAAAGGACACTGCAGAGATTGCCCCTGTTGGCACCCTGAGAGATAGTCTCCGTTAAGGCCCCCAGATTATTTAACCTTTATAATTATAATGTAACCGATTCTTTTCTTTCTTTGTTTCAGCTTTAATCGCCTAGACTTACCTCTTTATGAATCTTTTGAAGATTTGCGAGAGAAGCTTCTTATGGCTGTTGAAAATGCTCAAGGATTTGAAGGAGTGGATTAAAACATTGCCTTTCCCCACACACGCACCCTTCACGCAAGTTCTGCTGCACTTCGGCATTTGCCTGCCAGACCCCGAGTGACTGTAGCAGAACGGTTGCACAGCGCTGGTTCACGGAGCAAACCCTGCGATGGTGCCGTGGCCTCATCCCCAAATTTGAGCTGTAACCTGCGGGTGGCTTTTCTGACATCGCCGCCGCAGACATCAACTGCTTAACATGAACTCTGATCGCATTTCAGCAGGACTTACTCTATTTATGTTGTGCCTCTGTAGGCAAAGCCCTTAATAAATATTTTACATAATTTCTAATGACAATGAATGGAATTAATCATTTTACAGGTATAGTATTACAACTCATGTTTACTTTTTAATCGATTTAAACATTTTCAGATTTTATTTCATTACAATTAAATGTCATATACTTGGAAATATGAGCAATTTTTCTTAATTTCATACCAGACTTGATGCCAGTGTCGTTTTTTTCAAAGCGCATTTTCAGCCTCATGTTCCCAAAACATTAAGTAGGAGAAGGTGAAGCTAGCAATTTTCCTTTACGTGGGCTAGGTATCGAGAGCAACTCTTTTCATTGAGCACATAAATATTTTTCTGTATCCAGAAGTATGGGCTGGATGTTGCATTTTTGTATAAATATTGGAGTAGTCAAGGGAGAATCATAATATAGCATGCCAGATCTCATGTTCAGTAACAAAATTGCCTCACTATTGGTAATACATGTACTAGAAAATCTTTCTGGGCTAGGGTTGGCATTAATCATTTTAGGAAAATATGCTTAACCCGGTGATAATCTTTGTACAGTGATTCTTTTATTATTATCCTTTACTGTTCGCAACGGAGGCATTTGAGTGAAACCTGGCACTATGTGATTTGGCACTATGGAAACAGCTCGGGTTTGTCTCCTATTTGTATGCATTTGCTAACAATACTTAAATAACAATGGGGTTTGGTTTGTTTCTAACTGCACCGACTCTAAAGGCACTTTATGTAACACATGGAAGTCATATCTGTTTTATATCAAACATTAATGTGATTATATTCCTTCTCACTGCACACGTCTTTCTGGTGCAATATCTATCAATTGTGAATTTGGCTGCTGCTGATGTAGAAAAGAAAAACAACACACAACAGATGTAGAGCTGAGCCTGCAGACACGTTCCTCAGCAATTGGTTTTGTGATTTATTTTTTACTTGATCACAAAAATTTATCTAATATACACTGCTGTCTAACCGATTTTGTTACCTATGACATGTTGCATGCATAAACTATAATGTCTGAGTTGCATCTCTCTTATGACGGATTAAAAGTGAAAGATTTGTATTTGACCCGCTGAAGTTAAATGGTTACCACACAACTAGAGCAGGTTCAAAGGGTCTGGCCTCAGCGGCTGAATGTTCAGCTCTGTAAGTTTTGCCCACATTATCTACAGAGAGGCTTCCCCCCCCCCCAAGAACTCATTCAATGCTTATGAAGCAGGATGACGCCACATGCCAAAAACAAATTTCACCTCCTTGCCCACAGCTTTTTTAGCCCTGTCCTCACCCCTCCCCAGCACCCCTGGGCAAGCACAATCTCCGACTGAGAAGGAGCAGCCATCCTGTAGTAATACTTCAGGTGAATGGGTTCAGCAAAGAGCCTTAATGCTGGTAACACTTAGCAAATAGTTCTGTGTGGGCAAGAAGTTTGAAGAGCTAATAATAGATGCACAACGAAGGCTATTTTATTATTTGAAAAGCTGTTAAGATTCATTTTCTATTAAATACATTTCCTAACATTCCTTTCTGACCTTTGACATTTGATGAGTGAGCTTGAAAAGAGAAAGTGGACTGAATCTGAGCAGAGAGAGAAATACTACACCAATGGATTAGCTGTGGGAAGGTGGAGAGGAGGAGGTAAACCCAGGTATTTACCCTGACCTTCACGATTTTATCACAGCTGGTGGTAACATGGACTCCCCTAAGGGAAGGGTCATACTCAGAGTTTAATTCTTTCTGTCTTAATATGAAGGATTGTCAGTGTGGTGGGAGGCTCCATTCATGTCCAGTGCCATGCATCAGAACCTTATGAGCTCCTAAGACTGGTTTTGGTTCGGAAGCTGAGATCTAGCCTCACATGTAGAGGAAGGCTGTGACCTCACAGTAGTGCAGATGAGGTGGAATCAGAGGTCAGGCTGTGTTACAAACCTGCCATTCCTGTTGTGGTTTTGCTTTGTCCACTTGCCCTCAACTTCTAAAACAGGTTTACTAATGATTATTTACATCAGAGCTCTTTCAGCTCTCTGGAATTACAGATTGACAGCTGCCTAGAAGGGAAGGTTATATTGTTTGGATTTCTGGGTTGTTTGGTTTGTGGTTGGTTGGTTGGGGGTGGGGGAGTGTTTTGGGTTTTTTTTCCTTTTGTGGTTCTTCTGTTGTTTGATTTTGGGGGGTGTTTTGCATTTTTTTGTTTATTTGGGGGGGGGGGGTTAGGAAAATGTAGAATTACTTTGCTTAGAATCTTTTCAGGTCTACTCCTGCTCAGATCCACTCACCTCAAATTGACAGACACTCCAAATGCATTCACTAGCTATTAAAACAGCGAGGCAGATTCCACTGTGTGAATTGCAATTAATGTGAAGTTGGAATGTTGCGGTTTGAGAGAAAGGGTTTCATTCTTAGGAAGCTGTTCAATATTTAAAGGAAGCCCCCATTTCCCATCATGTGCCTTTTACAGTGGCAGCTTTGAGTGCCACACCTGAAGGGACCTCACCTAACCCAGGCAGCATTGACCCAACACGCGTTGCCTCAGTAGACCTGTACAGCTCAGGCTGAAATTTGTGCTATTTCGGCTATCTTGCCATTTACACAAACAGCTAAATAAATGCTGTTTATGCTTCTTATGCCCTTGCCGCAGCAACCACAGCTCTCAGCTGCACTGCAAACCTGCCATCACCGCAGGGCCAGCGCAGACCCATGTGCTCTCTCAGGCACACACGCGCTAGTGGTACCATTCCACAGCCCAGGTGAAATGCAACCGTCAGCCAGCTCCGTTACTTGTTACCCAAGTTCTCTCTGCTATTACAACAGCACTGGAACTGTTGTAAGGAACATCCCACCCAGTCCTGTTGCTGCATAAGTCTTCCATTGCAGGTACTAAACAACTTCCTGTGAGCAAGAGCTAACAGACTGCTGCTGACAGGCTTGGTATCACAGTAGTTACAGGGCTGTAAGACCCTGGTCACGCACCATACCCATGCAACCTGGATTTCATTATTGGTGGCTATGCTGACAGCTACACCCTTAGGAAGAGACACCCCCCTTCATCAGCCAAAAAGCTAAGATGTTCTGTGTTACACCAAACCCATCAGTTCTGACACAAACTATGTGAGGCCGAGTGACCGGCATTGGCTATGCAGAGCACAGCTGCAGAGGAAATAACGGATGCTGTTCTGCAGGGCTCTTTGAGCATAAGGCCAAGGTGCTGTTACTGAGAGCCTGAGCCGGATCCCAGACTTTCCATCTAGGAGTCTTTCTGGAGCTCCTGGAGCAACATCTGAAGGAATCTTGCTAGGAAAATAGGTAGCTAAACATCATTTACTTAAAACATCTAAAACACAAAGTAACCGATGCTGCAGCAAGGCTTGTACCGTAGTACTGTGCCATTCCTCACACAGTACACTTGTACACTGACAGTTCAGCCCATTCACCACAAAAGGGCTCAACAGTATTTTAACACCTCCTATTCACTTACATTGTTTTGATTAATAAATGGTAATCATAAAAGGTGTTACCCAAACCATTACTTGTTTGCTCTTAAGAAGCCTTAAGGCAAATCATAAAAAATTTACTCACAGTATGCAATGTTTGGAATGTACAGGAAACTGATTAAACTGGAACCTAACCAGATTAACGTTCCATCAGCATTGAGTCTGTCATCATGCACCTCACACCCTATCAGATACCATCACCATAAACCATATTTAATCACATACCTGTCAATATCTCTTAACAATATGTTTGTTCACATTTATCCTCCACTTATATTGGGGTTTTTCCTTTTCTATATTACTTTCACATAGACCTTGCTTTTTGGATTCGTTTTTTACTGGGTAGCTGTAAACACACACACACAGAGTGCACACCTGCATGCACCAGCACGCGTGAGGCGCTTCTCTGCTCTCATCTGCTCCTCTGGGCTCACGCAGCCTGCTGGGCTGCCCGGCTCCACTGAGGATTCATCACCACTGCACAGCTGAAAACAGGTCACAGTTCTCAAAACCCAAATGGAAAACCCCAGAAGCTAAGCTCTTGTGTTTGTGAACAACAATTTTAAATCAAGCTTAAAGTGGAGATTATTAATACTTCCACACATGCAGAAGTGTCAAACATTCCAGATTAAATTCACTCTGTTTAATAACACATTTTGTAAAATCACCTCCTACTAGAAGGCTCGTCAAAATTATGCTAAGCTACCTTAAAATGGATTTTTAAAGTACTCACTTTCACAATTAATGCAGCTTTAAACCATGTTGGATTTGATATGCTGTGAGGAAAGGATTTGTTTATGGACAAAAGTAATTTTTTCCCATTTATTTTCTGAGGAGCAGTGAAAGAAACTAGTTTTAGATTTTGCTGTCAGGAGAACAATGTGACAAAATGAAGTAGTTGTAATGAAATGATGCAACTTAAATATTTAATAAAGAATTATGGAAGCTACAGCATTTTATACTTTAAATATATTTCTTGTCTAACTGAAGCTTTGCAAAAAATAAAGAAAATAAAAAATTGCCTTAAGGCAGCAACTTGTGGGGAGGTTTTCACAGCCGGGAGGTGGTGGGGGAGCTCATGTGCAGGCACATCTGCACCTGGTTTATATTCCAGCAATTAAATGCACCATCCACATAGGTCAGCTTCTGTAAAAGCAGGTCCCAAGTTTTTCCCCACGATCCTCACTGCCTCAGCTGAATACGAACATGTCCCTGAGGGTTTACAGTGGGCAGTGATCACTTGTGCACAGCCACCCTCAAAAGGCACGACTTCAGGATTTGAGCTATTATTATAAGGTTAGTGATTGCGCAGGATTCTCTAAACAAGCATTATTAGATAAAAATGCAAAAATTGGACCTCTCCCAACCTCTTCTTGGTATCTCCTCTGTTCCATCACAATTTTAATACAAGAACTGCAATACTCCATCAGATGTCCATGAGATGGTCTGTTCCTCAACTACCTACTCTGCAGAGACCACTACGCAGCACAGACCCAGCTTGCACTAATACACACCAAGGGTCACAGTGTGTGCTCTGGCAGCTACCTGCAGCTGCAATGTGCTGAAGATAGAGAGGATAGATTTTAAAAAAAAAAAAAAGGGGGGGGGGGGGCATGACCCCACACAAACCCCCATCTGCTTAAGCAAGGGTCCAGAAAATGGAAGAGGGGCAAGGGCGGCCAAGGTGACCAGGCTAAATAGAATGCAGGAATCCCACCTGCCATCACAAACACTATCCCACTTATCAGTAAGTGGGAATACCTGTTACAAATCACATTCTGAGAAGCTCCCTAGTGTCACATGGGCTCTTACCCTGCCTTACACAACAGCTCTCAAAGAAGGTTTGACTATGCCCATGGCAAGAAAGCCTGATGCAAGTGGTCACCGGAGCTGGTTCCCTCACATGGACACTAGTCCTAGCAGTGCTTGAGGACCCAACTCAGGGTCGATGAAACCAACAAAGAGTACGGTCATATTGACAACAACCCAAAGAGCAAGTCTGTCAACTCTGCAGGTTGTTAACGTTCGGAATTGCCTATTGCAGTTCTAGTTCAAAACAATTTCCAGGGTGCAGACAGAGCAAAAAGGACAACCCTTTGTGCCTTGGCTATACTTCACTCACTCCAAGTAAGGTTGGGGCAGATAGACCTCACAACTAATGAATGCTAATACCCAGAAATTCATGATGTATATTAGGACATTAATGAGGCAGGGATAACAAAGCAAAGCAACAGTGCATGCAAGAATCACAATTATTGTTGAAGACTTAGTTATAACTATATTTAATGGGTATTATTTAATGGGCATTGAAAACCTACTGGCAAGCAGAAAAGGTTGAAATTCCTTTACAAAAATTCTGGCCTATACCCTCTTCTCAGAGCCAACCTCTTCTCTGCCTCAGTAATCTTCAGTATTTGAAATTCAGCTGAATGACAGCTTTATCCTTCAATTCCACAGCTAGCTCTACATAAACCCCACTATCATTTACATTCCTATATAATACTATCATGAGAACGGTGCCCAGGGTTTGTTATGGCAACCCTTCAAGAAACACTCCTGCTTCAAACACCTCCAATACAAGAATCAAATGATAAATAATTTCTTCATGATTACCACTGATTATCTTCCCCAGCTTTTGACTGAGAGCCTTGTTCCAATTCAATTTCTTCTTGCTCAAATGCACCTCCTATTTTCACCCAACTTATTTTCTGTTTACTGTGTGTTCCACTACCTTGACAGATGAGACTCTTGAGTTTAAAGTGCAAAAGAATATAAACTTAATAAATTTTGAACCATTTATAGTTGCAATGCATGTCTCTTTCACCCTGACTGTCATATCTCAGCCTTATTAACACAAGCTTTTGACTTTACATTTCAGTGCCTTTTCCTCTTTGATAATTCTCTATCAGTAGTATAACACAATGCAACTACTTTAAAATTTTAATGCCGGTAGCTTATTTTTAAAATCAAAATATTTTCAGTTACTTAAGTGCGCTAATAATTTGCCACAATGTTTCTGAAAGCAACAGGCACCTTACTAGTAGCTGGATTTTCCCCCAGGGTTATGTGTGTATCCAGCTTCTACTGAGATACGAACAACACACAGACACATGGCCAGTTTGCAGGTCAGAACATTCAGAAATCGGAAGACTTTGCAAAGAAATTATTGGATGATGTGTGGTAGCTGTTCAGTCAATTGCTGTTGAGTTTGTTGAAGCCACAGGAAGCCTGGTTTCCAAGTTAGGTCCCAGAAATAATACTCATGAAATACAAAATAGAGAGTGATATATATTCACAGGGAGAGCAATTGGGTTAACCACGCAAGTTTAAAGTTTTATAAAAGTGATTGTTTTTTAAAGTTTTTTAAATCTTTGCCTAGCTTTTAGATGCTTGGACCTGATAACACTCAAGTTATCCTTTGGTCCATCCTTTGGTCAAAGGAGGTGGTTCTGCCCCTCTACTCCACTCCAGTGAGACCCCACCTGGAACATTCTGTCCGGTGCCGGGGTCCCTAGTAAAGACATGGATGCGTCGGAGCAGGTCCAGGAGGCTACAGAGATGATCCGAGGGCTGGAGCACCTCACTGTATTTAGCTGTAATGCACATTTACACAACAAAGGGAGCAATAACCACTGTCTTAAACTTGGGTAGCAAAGTCACAGTAATATCTGCAAGGATATGAACATAATACTTGTACCCTAGTTTCCACTATTTGACTACCCAGTCTCACCAGCTTAACCATGCACAGATGCAATCGCACAAGTCATAACCACAACTTCATTTTTGCTGCCAAAGTGCAGAGAGAGGTGGGACAAACCTGAGGCTTCTGCTTGTTCTGCTCACTTGGGCTAATTACTTGCTGCATTTTGTCACATTTTCAGGCTCACTCTGTACTGCTGTCTTTGTGGATACGTAGACATCTCTATGCCATAGAGGCTTCCTCTCTACAACTACCTGAAGGGAAGGTGTAGTCAGGTGGGGAACAGGCTCTTCTCCCAGGCAACCAGTGACAGGATGAGAGGGTGTGGCCTGAAGCTGCGCCAGGGGAGGTTTAGGTTGGATCTTAGGAAGCACTTCCTCACAGAAAGGGTGGACTGGAATGGACTGCCCAGGGAGATGGTGGAGTCACCATCCCTAAAGCAGTTTAAGGAAAGATCGGATGTGGCGCTTAGTGCCATGGTCTAGCTGATGTCACTGTCTTGGGTCATAGGCTGGACTTGATGATCTCAGAGGTCTATTCCAGCCTCAGAAATTCTGTGATCCTGTATGGGCTTCAGAGCTTCCTTCCAAGGTGGGGTAAACTCTGTTTTCATTGTACAGACAGACCTCTATCAATGATGGATTAGCTGGAGGACACGACCTCCCTGTGAAATCAGTTTTTAAACAAAAGGCAAACTTTGAACATAGGACTAAAGTTAAAGGATAACAGAGATGGACACTAGATCAATACTTGGCAAATATTAGTCGCATGCAGTGGACCGATGCTTCTGTGCTCTACTTCTAAACATTTCAATATGCTGATGGAGAACCTACCTTTTTAGTTTTAAGGATTTCTTTACACAAAACAAAAAGAAACACACTGAAGCAGCTAGAGGTTAATATTTTGTGCAAGTCTAGGAATTCCCTTCCTCTGCAGACTAGCTAGAGTTCAGGGAATTGAGGGCTACTTGTTCCCACAACTGACAACATTTTCCCTACCCTTCCAGTAATTTCCTTTACTCCAGTGCTTTACTTCTGTCAACAACAGCCTTTATGAAAATTGACAAGTTTTAAAAAGTTCTACTTTCTATTCAAGCACGTAGAGGGTTCACTGTCTCTGATTATTTAATAATAATGTGAATAGAAATTGTACTTAGAGATTACCACAGTGGCTTGTTACAACATACACATTTTGGACCCAGTATTTCCCAATTGTGCCCAAAGAAAGAAAGAAAGAAAGAAGAGCATGCAGTCCAAATTATGAATTCTTTATTCACTTTGTTATTTGATAGTAAGGTAGCAAGGCAGAAAACATCTCCCTGTTGCTCCTTCCTGCCTTTTATTTGCAACAACAGTACCAAAACTAATGTAAGAGTCTGCAGAACATCCAGCATTCGGAAGAATTAATTACAAGGAAGTACCTTGTACAAATCAGAGACAATTCAAAGCATTGCTCAGAATCAACCTAGATTTGACAAATGCTCTCTTGGCCTACATGTGGGCAGAGGCCCTGTGCCAGAATACCAACTGGACCAGTTTAAGCACAGGTGCAAACACTCTGTGCTTATCTGCTGTTAACAACTCCAGTTTGGCAGCATACTGGTGCAGACAAGAACTGGTAAGAACTCCAGTAAGAGCTTTTTTTTAAAAAAAAAAAAAAAAAAAAAAAGCTTCTATCTTTAGATTCTTTTGGACTCTGAATTCTCAGAATAACAGAGATACTGATGTAATGTTTGCTAAGAAAGTTTTTTTTATCGCCAACTGTCACTAGCATTATAGTTTCTTCAGTGGCTTTTGGAACAAAAAGAAACTAATCAGGACTTCAGTGTAGAGACAAAAGCTAAATAAAGTCAGTATCCATTCTTCTAAACCAGAAGTTTGGACCAGAATTTGAATATCCCACAGCATGGATTACTGGAAGCAAGATTTTGCTAACATACCCTAACTTAGATGAAAACCAAATGAAAAAAAATGTACCCATTTCCCAAAGAGACCCCCTTCTCCTTAGAATTTTTAACAGTTGTTTTTGTGTCTAGCCTCGCTCAGGTCTTGAATGTAGGAGACAGAAAACTCACACCACATCCAGTTCCCAAATCTCTGGCCTCTGATGCATTCACAGAGCACATCAAATCCCTGAAATATGGTTTGGCGACACATAATTTTACCATAAACAACTATAGATTTGTGAATTAATTGCTGCTTAATCTTACTACAAAGTTATTTGTTGTATGGCAAACCCAGTCTTTTAACAGTATCAGTACCAGTAGCTGCACAGTAAGCACAGGCCTGGCTCTGAGCAATACTGATTGGAACATTCTTGGTGACTTCATTTCAAAGATCCATTTTCTTAACATTACCTCACATAGCTTTCACTTGGCTCTACAGAAAAGCAAGGGACGAAGAAACCATGCTACGCCCACTCCTAAATTCCTTTAGCTCTCCTTCACAAAGTCCAAACATAATGCATCCCTTACTCTTCCTTGTTTGTTCACAGGACAAATAGCTATCAAAACCAAGACTATCGCTAATATCTAAACCACAGAAAAGAGAATGGACAATTCCAAGCACTGCAGACAGCAGGTGTAATACATTCACCAGTTTAGGAAGTGATAGTTTCTGATATTTCGTACTGAATGGCAATTCAATCTACAGCAACATCTATGGAAATATTTCTGGTATGGACCCACACAGCTTTTGCCCAGAAAAAGACACCAGGCACCACAAGACAGTATTGGGTGTGGGAAACAACGGAAGAACTTGTCAGAGTGCTGACATATGTAGGAGTCCACACCAAGCTGCTAGGGAAACAGAACAATCTTCAGGGAAGCTAGAGTCTTTCTACACCTACTGAATGCACAGATAAGGGTTACCCAAGAAAGCTGAGAACATTTCAAAAGTTAATAGCTAACAACGACAGAATACCAGCATGAGTGGCACTGAACAGAGAAAACCAAAGACTCATTTAATTGTCACAGCAACAAATGGTTGATCTGCAGAAACAATTGTCACCACTTTTCCTGTTGGACAGTTATTAATTGTAAAGAAAAAAAATATTTTTTTTTCTTTTCTCCTTTTTGCATCTAAGGCCGATGTATATATATACATACATAGCCATTCCACCTTTTATCTGTGCCACTGGCATCTGTTTAAAAAGCTCTGAGCACATCTCTCCACATCCTGAAGGACAGGAGTCCAACGACCAAAGTGTCAGTTCACCTGGTCATCTACCGAGTAAGTAGCTTGTTTGTTCTTGCCTATCAGTTTATATTAGCAGACTAAAATGGGTGGCAGCAGGGCAATAACATCGAAAAAAACATAAGCCAGGGATTCAGCAAAACCTTTCACATTGTGAAATGTGAACTATATGCTAAAAATCCTCCTCACAGGACATGCCATCCAGTCCTGTCACCAACTCTGTGGCCCCAGGACACACTGAAGTACCTCACAATGTTTTTGAAATTGTGGGGCACACAATACCTGAGGAGAGGCCTCGCCAATGCTGAGCACAGTGGGACAATCCCCTCCCTTGACCAGCTGGTCGTGCTGGTGTGTGATGCACCCCAGGATGCAGTTGGCCCTCTTGGCTGCCAGGGCACACTGCTTACAGAGGGCTGATAACGATTAATATTTAACATTCTCAAGCTCACATATCTGGAATTACTCCAACAAGCTATCCATGAGACTATCGTACCTTAATTCGCCAGCCACACTGGAAACACATGAGCATTTTCCCAACGTTACAATATTTCACATTAAAGCGTATGTTGCTCTCTGTATTAGTGGCTATGTGGTGTCAGGGTGTAGCTTAGCACATTGCACATCCGCTGAGAGATGCAAGTATGAGCTCGAGTATCGCAGCCATAACCTCTTATTCCAGAGGCACCAAAGGACAGCACTCTGCTTGTAAAACCTGACAGCCTCTACCAAGAGAGCAGGCCAAGCCTGCCAACAGTGCAGTCAGAAAGACACTGACTCCTTCTAGAGAGCAGACCTCATCAAATGCCACCCTCAGAAGTGCAGCCCTGTCCCAAGGGTAAATGACAGTCCAAGTCCTAGAGAAGTAATACCCACAGCAATAATCAAATCTAAGAGAAGGCTTTCAATGATGCATTTCAGACTGAGTAAACTTTAACAAAGTCAGATGTTGCAGAAAGGTTCCATTCTGAGCCCAGAGCAGCCCATGCAGCCTGTGGCTTTGGCACCGCAAAGAGCAATGCCACCTTTGTACAGGGCCATTCCTACCAGATGCTGTTAAAGGCAGATGCATAGCACAGGCTGTAGGATAACTTTCTAATTAGGTTGGGAAAACACCAGCTAATATCTGGAGGAAATAACCCACTTTCCACTGGGGATAAAGAATGACATTTGTGTATGTGGTGTTTTGCTTTTTCCAGTCATAATAAACTTCCACAGAAGAAAAACAAGTTCTCAGCAGTATTCTAGGAATGGCAGGTGAGTTCTAAATTTCATTTCATACAAAATTTATCCTGCAAGCATAAAGTTTGGGGGTTTTTAACTTGGTAAGCAGAGAGAATGATCTCCGAATCTCTGTATAATTCTTGAATTAAATTATACTGAAATAACTGCAAATTGCATAATTTAAGGGTCTTCATTTGCGCATGAAAATAATTTTCACTTGATCTTTATGCGAACTCAAGCCTATCTTCTTAATAAAAATTAATTGACTAAGATAACTGAAAAAAAGAATTGCATGTGTTGAGTTGATTTCTAATACAATAGAAAAATATCAAGAGGCTGGAAAGCATTGTTTTGGTTTAGCCCCAGTAGAAACAAAAAATTCAGGTTTCTTCACCTGAAGACAACTCCTCTGAGACTAAACATATGTTTTAAAAGTTCCCATGACAGAGAAAACTGCATCTCATATACATGCTTTGTTGTCTGACAAACAGCAGGAAGATGATATAAATGAGACAGCAAAAGAAAGGTGTTGTATTGAATTATGGGGGCTATAAGGGGACTATGTACTACAATCCCTATAGGGACTACTATAGACTAATGCAGTAGTTATCTTGGTCCAAAAAAAAATAATTACTGAAACACCTCAGCACTATTTCCAAATCAAAATGTTTTCAAGACATAAGTATTAGATATAGGCATTTGTTGCAAACAAATGGAATCTTCCACCCTCCTCCCCAAGTCTGTTTGGGTGTCCCGTGTTTCCCCCCTCCCCGCGTTCAAAGAAAAGCTCATTTCTTTCACAAGTGCATCTTCATTTCTGCATTTCTAAAAGAAAAAATAAAAATAAAAAAACAAACCATAGTTTGACCAGGAAAAGAGTTCCTCTTCCAAACACTAATACCAATGCAATACATTATTAAGAAATGAAGCACGGGAGGAAAAAAAAAAAAAAAAGACAGTCTCAAATTCATTTTTCTTTTAACTGCATTCTGAGCACAACACTGGGTAACCTGGAAGACTAGTGAGGTCACGGCAATAGATTTAAAGCTCTGGCAAGCTGAATTAGTGTGCAATTATGTAGGCAGCTAATTCCTATTATCTGCATCCAGTTCCTAATAGCCTAAAAAAAGCCAGGTGCTTTTCTTAAAGAGCTCTGACATACAATCACGTCTCCCCTCCCACTGAAACACTGAGAAACTCTTCCCTTGAACGCTGAGCTCAAGCTCCTTCTCTTGAAAACATGCCCACATTTGCACATTGGCCATTATAATATCTATAATGTATTAAAAGAATATGCACAGGTAACAGCCAGATTCTTGAACATTTTTCTTTTCAGGGGAGGTATGTCACAGTGAGGTAGAGGATAGGATATTCTTTATTCTGAATCACCAGCAAAAGCCTGCCCTGGACCTTTGCTAAGAATACTCAAAAAAACCCAAAAAAAACCAACCCAACCAACCAACAACAAAAACAAACAAACAAAACCAACCAGTCCAGGTTTCTAGGACACTACACCAAAACAGCATTTACATACCCTACCATCCCTTGCCTAATGGACAGGGTAACAGGCCCATGAGGTCAACCATTACACCACTAACACAACCTGTTAGTCAGGTCTTGCAATCCACAGGGTAGCACAACATACCTCAGGACTCCAAGTGGGCCCTGCCATTTGTAACAAACCTGCTCTGCGGCAGCCAGAGTGATGCTCAGCCACCTGATGCACCCTCAAACACTAGTCTTCAAAGCAAAACCACTGTATGGCTATCACAGCTCCTCAGAAACACTCGTGAATCTAAAATCTTTCTCAGCCTCACAACATACCAGACCAGATTTAGACTGATGATCCCTCAATGCCTGCATGTGATCTGGCATTCTGTAGCTGTCCTGCAACCTTTCCGCTAAAGGTCTTCAGTCAAAGACCCCTAAACGAGGGAGAAGATGACCCCTTATTTCAGCTACTGGAACTCCAGGATCAATATTCCTGTTCCTGCCTAGTTCATCAACACTGTCTTTGGGATTACACCTCAGCAAAAAGTTTTGGGGACCTCTGTGCCATGCTGCTTAGTTAGCAGGCAGCAAACACACCAGTTTCTAAGAGCTGATTCTGAAAAGTCCCTGTTGATTTACTAGCTCATTTCCCTTAGATAGCCATTCTATAAAGGACATCAAATGTAATGGGTGCTGAGGCACCTCCTATTTTAATTGTTGAGCATTGGAACCTCAGAGTCATCCCCTTACAAAAAAAGGTTAGAAGTTTACTTACCTGTCAGTTGTAAGATCATCACTCTAGCCAAGTCAGTCCAGAAGAGCAATCTCAGGAACTCCAGAGCCATTACCATCCAGTAAATTTCAGACCCAGTGCAGTAGCTAAGAATGTGCGGTTGAACTAAGCCCATTCTGAAGATCCAGCCCCAGCAAGGATCACATCACATCCTCAGAGGTCTCTAGAAAAGCCACTAAGCCACCTTCACACCTGATGTTAACAAAGATTCACTGATTTCTTGTGTGCATACACACCTGTCTGTCATCCCTGCTTCTGCAGCCTCTAAGAGAGAGTAATAATTTTTCCAGCAAGAGTTTTGTTAAATAATGTTGCAGTTCTTAGTGCTAGGCCAGGAACTGCTACTGCTTCATCTTATCTCGAGCTCAGGATCCACAACTTGTTCTCCTGTTGTTCCCACATGCAATTTCTCTGCACCATGTTGACCAGTGGGCAGTTAACAAGTGCTATAGCCATCTGGGCTTCCAGATGAAAACCCCCTTCTGCTGAGAGAAAAGCAGCTCCACAGCATTCTCCATTCACCACTTTAACAAATAAACTTTTCTTCTTCAAAGAGGGAGAGAGCCCATCAATTCTTCCACAGGACCAGCTGCCTTCCTTTTCTCCCTGATATAGTTCTCTTTTTCCTGCAGAAATCTCAACACACAAAGTTTACAATGCCACAGCATCTGTACTAATCAAAGCCCTCAGCCCCGGCATTTCTGGAAGGTCTCACAGCCCCTCACTAGGCCCCACTCCAGCCCCTTCTGGAAGATCCTGCAGCTCCTCACTGGGCCCTACCCCACTCAGGCATTGCCCTTGTCCTTCAGAGGCCAAGAGTGGGATTGAGGCCCTTTGTGGCCAGTGATGGGCTGAAGTGTGGGGTCTCTCTTCCAGGAGCATGCAGCTCTCTGTCTTTTTTGATGTGATTGGATTAAGCATTTATAAATTTAAGGCCGGTAAAGTCTCTTCAAGTTCTGGGGGCTTAAGCAGTTTTTTTACTTGCAAATATTTTTAAAAATGAAGTTGTTTTTCCTTATCTGCATCAAAGATCTTTGCGTTGTGCTTTGCACTGTCTGATGTGCTGCACACATGCCATTAAAGAAGAGTTAGAGGATCCTACCTTCAAATCCCCTTTTGTGGATTGCATTATTTTTCTGAGGCAGGGAGAGCAGGCCAGTGCTGAGCAAAGGTTTGCTTTCCTATGGTGATCATTACTGGGATTTGGACTCCAGAATGATTTCTGGCAATAATCTTGAAAGGACTAGCATTTAATTACTTTTCTAAGACTAAACTTTCTGTATCCCAGGTGGGTAGGATGTCAGTACCTAATGTGGCACAGAGAGATTGAAGTCATAGACGAGAGAGAGGTTGTGATACACAGTTCTCTGATCAGAGAACCATTTATGGCATATTAACTAAATTCCATGTTTTTAATGGCTACCAGATGAAAAGAAATCACTATGCTGCAGCATAGTGAACTGTCCCAAAATCAGAAAACCACTCTATGTAATTCAGGGTCGGGCAGATTTATAGCCACGCCACTCGGTGCTCACGGCTGGCTGTATGTGGAGAGGAAGGCCTGTTGACCTGGTTAAATGTAGGAAGGAAGTCACAAACATCTCATGTTCTTTATAAATGTCTGTGACTGAGTAGTTTATTTTGCTGTGGTTCGTGAGTAATAGGGTTAATGCTTTGTCTGACATGTGCAGGCTTCAGCAGTGGTTGACAGGAAAAAGGAAGTTCTGTGCCTTTGATAACTGCTGATGGACAGCTAATTTCCCAGGCTAATGGAAGTGGTAGAGCTGACCTGGGCAAAAGACACAGAGCTAAGGAGGTAAAGAGTACTCTCTGCAGAGGGGGTAGTTTTCTTGAGGGTGGGGAGTTCCTCCCTGCAGACCGGTAAATAAGTGTAAGTTCTACCTGTTAGACATCTGCTTACATCAAAATAATTGCTTAGCTTCTATACACGACTATTTCACTGGGGAAAAAGAAACTTCATGGCCAACAGATTGTTAGTCAGGCTTTACACCCTTAATCTGAAGACAATCCTCAACCTGAATTCCCTGTGTTGGATGTGTCAGAGGGTGAATAGTTCTGGGGAATGCCAGGGCGGTCCAGAACTGATGTAATGAGTTTGATGATTGGGAAACTCAAATCAATTTCGTTTACTGAGCCCCAGCAGAAATCAGAAGAGATCATGGTTTCCAGGTTAAATACCTTTGCTCTACTTTATACTGCTCTAAGTTAATCTTTCTCTATCTAGTAGTCAGAATGACCAGAACAGGTAATTTTTAACCAGTAGCCATTGACTTACAAGGGTCACAACATTTTCCCTTCTGTGATCTTAGCTGTCCTAGCACTACACAGGCCTCACCTTTGTCTATTACACTGTGGTATTAGTGCTGGTAAATGTGCTTCTTTGAATGTTTGTGAAGGTTGATGCCCCTTGAATCCTGTAGTAATCTGGGATAAACAAATAAATACCAGCTTTGCCCACTTCGAGCATAAGAATTTCTGCATCAATTTACTCTCAAAAATTACATGGTCATACCCAAAACTGATGTAAGTTAGCATAGATCCACTGAAATTAATAAGTCACAGCAAGGAGATAAATTCAGCTACGTTGCTGGAAATCTGTCAGTTTTTTCCATAAAAGGGTCTGGCCTAAAGCTTTGACCCAGATTTGTCTGCAAGTCCTCAACCCAGTAAGCCATGCCCACCGTTTACAGATTGCAGCAGGATTTTTCCATAGATGAAATAACCAACCCCAAATCCATTTCAAAGTATTGATTATGTACTCGTTAAAGACTTTGCTGGAGCAAAGCCATAAAGATAGAACTCAATTTCTCCTATGTCAACAGACATTAGTGCAACAGTTCTGAGGCTGGAATCCAGGGAAGGAAGATCGTTAAATATCAGAGTTCCAGAAGATTGCAGAAGTAGGGTCTCTCTGGACTGGTGCCTCAGTAGGTCCTTTGTAAACCTCTGTGCCTTATAGCATCAGATTTTTCAGGTTAGAATCTTTTGCTTTAGCTTCTAGAGAAAGCTCTTCCTAATCCACTCGCTTGTCTCCACTTACTCTACATGAGCACCATGATCTTTGTGTTATTTTTCTTTTCATGCAAAGTTCAGACTGTTCTAAGTGTAGACAAAAAAAAAAAAAAAATTTATTCAGGTGAGCCTCTTTCAGGTCATGTAAACGAGCCCTGATTTGGAAGCCTTCAGTTTGAACTGAATGGTGAAACTGGCTTTTGAAATCTACTCTAAATAAACAGTCATTGTGTTTTTTAAGCCCTCTCAAACAGGCCTTGTAAGTGAGCTTTGGTGAACACAATGTATTAATTATCAAAAAGAACCTGCTGCAAGGAAGGCTGATGCTTCCAAAGGGATTTATACCACTCACAAACTGTTTCAAAGCAGAGTAAAACAGTTCTCTTAAGGCACCAGTGAGATCTTCATACACGGTATATTTAACCCCTTTTTTTGCCAAAATTCTTCTTACTTGAAAAATTTCATAATTAAGGCTAACTATAGCTACTTACTGTTTTTTAAACCTTCCCAGTGTGAAAAACTTCCTAACAGAGTCTGATTGTCACCCCCATGGTAAGTGAATATTCCTTCAGTTGGGGAGTTATTCTTTCACTCATCCCATATAGGAAAGACTCCCTCCCTCACATTTCTATTTCACATTTCGTATCCCCCACAATTTATTTAAGAAAAATGATAGGAAAGAACTCTTGTATGGATGAAATTTCATCCTCTGTATAGTGGCACCTTAGTCAACAGAAGCTATGCATGTGAAATGGAATCACAGAATAATTTAGGTGGAAAGGTACCTTTGGAGGCCACAGGACTCAGTCCTCTGCTCCAAACAGTGTCAACTTCAAAGTTAGATTGAACTTCAAAGTGAGATCATTTTGCTTGGGGTCATATCTACATATTTTCAAGGGAAGAGTTTGGCCCTCAGATGAATGTGCAACGTGTATTGCATTATTCGTCCTTGTGCCACCTTTAGGAACATTTAAACAAACCAGTTCCTTCTTTTTTTTCAGCAATTTCCAAATAACTTGGCATTTAATTCCAACCCAAAGCCATCTGCAATAGTAATGAATGTCGCAATGCCGTTTCGGACTCCCACCAGCAGCTCCATGAAGAGTGGGCAGTACTCCACTTACGAGTGCAGATCGCCATTTTCAGGAAAACAGCTTTTTGGGCTTTTTTTCCAGAAAGCCAACCCCAGAAATACCCCTAGTAAGCAGTGTTTCCTCTATGATTAAAAGCAGCACATTGTAGGCCTTCTCTGCTGGTCTTGGACAACGTGAGGCATTTGGGATTTTTTTTTTTTTTAATTGAGGTCTTTTGCCCTCTTTTTATGATTAAGCAAATTGTCAGAGACCTTCTGTGGTCTTAAAATGCACATCCATATTTTCAGAATGGCATTTGGAGTTTGCACACAGGATTCTGCTCTAATTGTGCAGGTAATTTAAAAATAAATATTTTACCCAACCCTTGTTCTACTATTATGGGCAGACTATGAACTAGTACTACTACTCCTACTAGTAATTCTATCATCTTTACACCATGCACATGCACAAGACCCAAATGAAAGACTTTTCACCAAAGCAAAAAGCAGTACCAACACCAATGAAAAAGCAGTCCCTGCTTCAGGAGGGTTTTCTGAATGGATTGAGGGCAGAAGGTAACGCAAAGGTTGAGAGCACCATCGAAAAGCCCTGACCACTGGGACTCCAAATAAAGAGAACAGCCGTAACTGGGGGTATATTTTTCTCAGTATTACAGGAAATCTATTGGTAGTAACAATCCCAGCTTGTAGCCACGGTCCCCCTTTTCGTACCGCACCTGAAGTCAGGTAGCACAGACGACTGGCAGCTTTAACCCAAAAGCAAGTGACGAGATTTGTGTTGTTACAGAACTCTAAATCTCATTCTGTTGCTCCAATACCCTGTCATACAGCACAAAATGCAAAAGCTAAAACTCAGACGTGCTCTTTTCCTGTCTCATTTCATTCTCTGCTTCTCTACTGAAGGTCACCTGTTAGCATTATTAACTTGTGCTTTGTGCTAGTTAAAGTCTTTAACAAAACTGGAAAAGGGTCAGATCCTCTACATTAGGCAACTCACGTTGATTTACAATGAACGTTCTAAAAATGTGCCATTAAATCCCTGAGAATGATAAATCCTGGAATTTTTTGTAAGAGAAACAAACTATTCTTGAAAGGTAAATGCAGTGATAAGGCTGCTAAGAACCTATAAATACAGCTTCACTATTGTACAGAAAGCACAGTTCAGTCCTGACTTTTATTCATGACTGCTGACATTATTATTATTATTATTATTATTATTATTATTATTTGTATTCCTGGTGTATCTGAGACTGGAGCTACACTGTGATTGGAAAACAGCATTTTAGGAAACAGTAGGAGATAGTTCTTGCCATGACAAATTTGCAGTCCAAATACACGACAGCCTAAAGGAGAAAACACATTCCATAAACTGGCAGAGATGAGGGTGTTCCAATGGTTTTGTAGTTCAGGGGTTTTCCCATTACATGGTGCTGTATTTTGTGTTTGAATCCATCACGTGCAGGACACTTCTCTCAAAAGTAGAGCTCTGACTCTTAGAGCTCATATATCATTTCCTGTTTCATCTTGCCGTGGCTCCTGCGAGGCAAGGCACGTTAACAAGGATAGAAGCTGCATTTGTCTTCTGTTGACGCTCTAGTTATACTGAGGCTGGAAAGCAAGGAGAGTGCAAGACACAGAATTTTGTCCAGATTTGATTTCGCAGTGGCTCTCTGCTGCTGGATGGACACATGCAGCTAAAAGCAGCAAAATTACATGGTTCCTCACTTTCGTGAAGTATTACATTGAAAACGTGGCTTTAAAAAGAAAAAAAAAAATCCTATAACTTAAGACTGGAATAGAAGCATGGTAATGGAAGTAAGCACTTAAATACTAATTAGTTAACTATCAGGAAGGTTTTGCACTGAAGGTGTGACTTGAATTTCTGTTCAGAGAAATCTCAGGTCTAACGCCCATTCTAGCCCTCACAGACAATGTGAAATTTATCATGCCCTAAATCTGGGGGTTTATACAATGGTCTAGTTGTTGATTATCTGGATGAGGTCCTGAAACCTGTGTGTAATTCCTCGTCTTGCCATTGTTGTTCAGATAGGCTCAACTACCAGATTTTTTCCTGATCTCAAAGGGGTGTTGTAAAGTAAAACCCACTAAAAATGTGACAGACTTTTCGAGGTCTGAAAATTCCTGTCCATAAAAGACCGTAGATCAAAATCTAAAAATGAAAAGAAGATTGGTAAGCCCCACCAGTGAACAGTAAGATTAGCACTGTGATCAGAAATCACTCTCACTGATGTGATGAAATCAGTCTCACTGGAAGAAGTAAGCAATTACTATGAAGACAGAGTAAGCACTATTCATCTCAGGGCTAAGCAAAACAAGCAGTTGGAAAAAAACTATCTTTTGCATTTTTCCCTGTCCATATATGCTCTCTCTGAAGAGAGAGAGAAAATTGAGATGTCAGAGCTTTTTTTCCATTCCTTAGTCTGACTAAAGGTGACTCTGTGCAGTGAGGGCCACGTCCCTCCCCCAGATCAATATTTTAATATGACTTACCAGAAAGAAAATGAGTTGTTTACTTTAAAACCTCAGGACCCCATAAAGGGCGAGGGAAAGGTGTCCACTGGAAACAGAAGCTTTCAACAGCTGACCACTGCTGGGAACTCATAAAAGAAAACCAAGACCTCCAAAGATCCAAATACAGTGATATTCTGCAGAATGTTATCCAGAGAATCTCAGTTCTGCCAAGCCCTAACGACTCACCAGAGGATCATTTGGCAGTTGTGCTGGATGGTAAGTGCCTTCCTGTGCTTGAGCCATGTGTGGAAAAGGAAATGCTGAAATATATTAACAAAAATAAAATAGCGCAGGTGATTTTTGCATAGTAAGCACTTCATCGAAGCAAAATAGCCACAAATGCCTGAGGCCTGTCTGTTTAACTTACCAGGATTTAATGTCTTGTACGTATGGATCTCTGCACGCACTTTTCAAGAAATTAGGCTTTTATCAATGTCAGTGGGCAAGCCACCCTAAATGTTTATTGTTTAAGACAAAAAAGGTGATTAGACTTCATGAGGGTTACAGGAACGCTTCCAAGTCTGGATACACAAAAAGGTCAGGCTCTGTGATCCATCAAGACACTTCTTGAAAAACCCTCTTGCTCTTCACAGTGATCTTCTCATCTGGAACATTCCAATAATATTCTTTATACAAATGTCTAGCAGAAGAGAAGCAGAAAGTGGATATTTATTTATTTATTTATTTATCCTTTTTTTTCCCTCTGATGTTTATACTTTGCTTTCTTCCTGTAGTGACCTGTAATTTTCCGATTGTTTGGGAATTCAGTAATTCATTTTCATTGCAGTAGTAAAGACTACTGTCCATTTCTCTTTCTTTCATTACCTTTTGTCTTGGAAATATTCCTGTTGAATTGCTGGAAGCTTCCATGTAGTTGTGGAACTAGAAAACTGCCTGTTTGCAGCTGCATCCTTTGTCCAGCTATCGACTGTCATATACATTTCACAGTAGAGTCTAAAGGCACTTCTGCCAGGGCTCTGCTGCTCTTTGCACTCTGTCTGCCAGCAATTGTCAGGCTTCTTAGAGACTTTAATTAGAGTAAGATCTTGCCTGACCTTTCTTCTTTGTGACAGAGAGAAAGCTGAGTAAAATATCTATGAGGAAAGGTAAAGGAAGAAACACTAATACTGTGATGAATTAGAAAGCAATGTACAGTAGTTAGGTTCATTTGGCATTCAGATCTCATTATCACCTGCTAAAGCGTAGGCACATTTACTACAAATAGCCCCATGGACCTCAGGTCTCCATCTGCAAGCTGCATCCCGACTAGACAGAGTGTGTTCTGGGTGTGACTGCATGTTTGTCATCCTTGATTCAAAAGTCTCAGTGCCACTTGATGCACAGGGTGTGATTGTGCAGTGGCCTGACTTGCAGATCTACACATCTGCCTGACAGTTCTACGTGTGCCTTCAAATGAGCAAGTCTTTCCTGCTGCAGCACGTACAGACTCAAAACTCAAGGTCAGCACAAGACAAAAAGCACTCGGAAAAGCTTCAGCCCTGCCCAAGCATTTATAGGCTTGCTTCCTTGACAAGGATGGGAATGACAGAGCAGCCGTAATAATCACGTTTGAAGAACAAAACCGTCTGACCTGGTAACCAACCAGCGAAGATTCATTTCTCTGCTCTGTACCAGTCAAGGGCCGCTCAGGGCTCAGCTCCTCCTGTCGGGTTCCTGCTTTCGCTGAGGTTTGATTAGATGTACTTGCAAATCAGTAGTTAAACTGGTCCAGAGCCCTAACAAGTCTACATTGACCAATCAACACTGGTTGAACTGGGTTACATTTAAGAAAAAGATCCAGAAAAGACACAAAGTTGGATCAAAAGGTAAGGATTGGAGAGGCAATATGTGCTACGCTGCGCGGAGTATGCTCAGGTGTGTTCAGTACATGTAGGCAGACGGCTCATTGGTGTGCTTTAGTGTGTCCTCACTGCTGGCACTTCAACTTTTGATGCTGTAGAATAGAGTGAGCTAAATTTCCCTACCTGATGATCTGCATATAAACATCTGTATTTGGGAGCCCCGCGCCCTTTTTCTTAATCATTTCCTGTTAAAGCTCCTTCCACTGTCTGAAGCCAGCACTGTTGTTCCTGCTCAACCTGCATCTCATCTGGAAAGCAGATTCCTTTGTGGCTCATTTCCCTTAGAGAGCCACATTCTGCTCCCTGCAGGCTCCAGGCCTTTGGCAGACTCGTTGCTAGCTGCCCATACACAACCTCTACTTTTGGGGCACGCAGAGCTGCTCCTCTCACAAACTGCAGCATGCCCTGATTCAAGCTGGGGAGGAGGGCCTCTTCTCCATATAAAAGCTGACATTTAAAATGGTGACTGTTTGGTCTCAACAAGTACAGAAATGTGGTTTTCATCCAAAGCTGTGCCACATTCAGCACCCATACTCCGAATGTTTAGGTTTCACAAACAGCTGAAAGATAGAGGTTTGTGCCTCTCTCATTTCTCAGCTGGAATGCACGATGGGAATGCTGACAGCAGACTGGGAATAAAGCAGAGGCATCAAGGCTGTTAATGTGTGGGAGAAAGGCATCACCAGGACAGGGAATTAGGAACAGTAAAAAATGGGATTGACGGGAAGGCTAAGCCCGCTGGAGGAGTTCTCACTCCTCAGATCCTCCAGAGGATCTGAGAGTCTGCCTTCGGATGCTTTCACTTGCTTAACAGCCTTTTGCTAAAATGCAGCCAGATCCAGAAGACTATTAGAGAGTCTGCTTTCATTATGTATGGGTAGCAAATGCACCCAGGTACATAAAAATGGGAATTCATTAACAGAGCTTAAAAAACCCAGTGAGACAGATAGTTTAAAAGCATTAAAGAAAGACATTCCGTCCTCACCTCATGGCACAAAAAGACAACTCCCTCCCCTCCCATGGTACTTCTGACCAGTCTGTACAGCACTCTTTTCTGAGTCAGAAAGTTCACGTTTTCAGTAGCTACAGGAAACATTTTGGTACTTGGCACGTACAAAATCAACTCAAATTCACACAGAATGGAACTTTAATATTTAATTACTTTGCTCTCCTGGAAAGATTTTTACTAGTTCCAGGGGAATAAAGGAACTCCACCCTGCGGTCTGTCTCCTCTATTTTTTTCCCCTTTTGTTAAGTTAACACACTTCATTACAGTCATTGATCAGTTACTAATATTATTTTGTTATTCCTATTAACGAACATACACCAGCTGGCTTGCACTTTCACAAAGCTAGTCTATCTGCACAGGTCAGCATTCTTTCCAGGTAACATCTAGTATGATCTTGCACAGATGATCATGCTAGATGACAGTCTCTATAGACTGAGGAAAAAGTGGTTACATGGAAGAGTAAGATCCAAAGCCTATTACTATGCACCAAAGCTCTGGTTTCTAATCTCCTCCCTTCCTTGTGCTCCTCTTTCTGTTTTCTCTGCTTCTCTGCAGGATTCAGGTGTTATGGTGACAGATAACTGAATTTTCATGGCTTTACAAAGCACTGTGACCTTCAGTTACTGTTTGTGTGCTTGTCGTCCACTCCTGACGAACAGGATCTTTTATGTGATTTTTTTAATACTCACTGAGAATGCACAGAAACGGTATTAGATTTGCAGGCTAAACAAACACAGAAACACACTGTCCTATTACACTGAAAAAACTGTCCCACGGAGAATTGAAACACCTGAGTCAGGTGTACCTCAGTTACGCTGCTTAATTCTCTGTTACACAGGTGTTGATGTGTCAGAGAAGAACTTGCACTGAATAAAACTGGTGAAGAGCAGAACTAGGAGCACAGACCGAGTTGCTGTCTTTTAAGTGGGCTAGCTGTAAAATGCTGGTAGAAACAAGCATATGGAAGACAAATACAATCTTTAGCACCACAGTTCCTCGGATCTAACATAGTTCTAAAGAAGTCTAGCACTTTTTCTGAGCCGTCTCCATCAATAAGAGAAAGATGCAGAGAATGAGTCATCCCTCCCGTCAGGGACAGGGCTCAAGGTACCTGTCCATCTCCTTTGTAAAGGCACACTTAAAGCCACTTAGCTTTCAGATTACAGCAGTTAGCAGAGACAACATTTTCACCTCAAAGGAATTCCGAATCCTGTCTCCCGCTTCTTTGGTGAGGATCCTGATGTATCACATAGAAATATGGATAAACATGGTCTTGTCTCTGTGTTTTACAGATCTTTGAAACCCCCATGCTGAAGTCTGTAAGGTGTGTATGTAACTTCTTCCACGATCTACTACCAGAGCTGTGGAGTGTGACAATGGTGTTTGTGTCCAGTCTATCAAACGCCATTATCACACTAAATAGCTACGGGTAGACAAGACATCAATTCAGAAATGTATGTGAACTAGAGCAGTACATTTCCCACTGTGCTGAGGAATAAACAACCTTTGTATGTGTATGTCAGGATGTCTCTGCTCTTTCTTGTATAAGCAAAAGCACCATCGTATGTGGGAAATACATAGGCCGCTACACGCGCTTCCAGCTTCCCACTGTAAAGCACAGGAGTCGTCTTAAGGAATCCTCACTACAATGTCATCATTAGGAATGTGGACTTAATTGGACTCAATGGGGTTGTGATTCCCTCTGAAAAACAAGGCCAGCACAGGAGATTCTTTTTATTTCATGAAGTGACCAGGACAATGGAATACTGAAGGCAATTAATTAGCTGATGTAATGAAACTCTGGCTACAATTTTGGCACTAAATTAAAAGATACATTTGGAACATCAATTGACTGAGATGCTCATGACATTATTCAAACAGAACACTTTCCAAAATTCTGATAAAAAACTATCACCTCTAACTGGAAACATCATTTATTTGGGTTTCAGATGCTTTCAGCTTTGTTCCCTTGCAGGGCTGCCCTGTAGCATGAAGTTGGGACCTATCCTTTGTCTGAAGGGAGCAGATAAATGAATTGGGAAGGCTGACGTAGCAGGCGAGATCCCAAACATCTGGTACAGACCAGCCATCTGTAAGACCACTAAGAAGGGACACTACAACTAACACTAACAAGCAACACTGTTCTGTCACCACTGCAAAACAAGCAACCTCAGTCACCCATAAACACAGCCAAAATCCAGCAGCAACAGAAAGCTCCCAAGGCCAGTACTCTCCTGCTGTCCAGGACTCAGTAAATCACTATAATTTCACACCCACAATATTTTATGGCAGACTCACAGTGAAACCAGCAGAGCTGCAGATAATTATGGCTTCTTTTTTGAAAGGTCTTGTCTGAGAACCAGCTTCGAGCTGAGGGCATCTTTGAGCAGGTGAGTTGGGGGGCAAGGGTGGCCAAGAAAGCTGAAAACTCCCTTCTTGTGTCTCTGGCTTTGCAGGTAGAAAGCACAAGTGACCTCGTCTGCAAGACCCTCGGTGTATTGTTTTTTTGGCAGCTACTTTTCTTCTCAATCTTTGATTGAGACCAAAATGAAGTCCCTTCCCTCCCTCACCATGCCTGCAGTGCTCTCTAGGGAGCTTGTACCGGTCTTGCCAGCTGTTCTCCTGATTTATGGCACTGCTATTTTTCCTATTTGAAGAACATCTTAGGCTGTTTCCCTCCTCCCACTCAGTAAGCCCCATGTGCTGCTTGCCTGAGCACAACATCCGTGTCTCATCAGCAGAAAAAGCTGGAGATTAGGGCTGTCAGTTTGGACTATCTCTATGATTTGCAATGTCATCACAGCTTATTCCACATCATTCAGTCCTTTAGAGATGCAAAAAATGCATCATCATTGCTGATATGCCAGTGGGGGAACGGCAATACAGGCTCCCCAGCTTCTGCTTGTAACGTTAGTAAAGGAAACCCATTTATAAACATTCTGCCAAACATCCATGTAGGCAAAGAGTTCCTAACCTTCCCCTGGTGCTCTGTTGCAGGATAGCAGTGTAGAATAATTCCCTCCCCCTAGTACTTTCTTACTACTGTGCTCTTAAAGCTCAAAAATGAGAAGTTATTTACCGAGGCTCTTATTGTAGAGCAACATGACCTTTACAACACCCACACAAGTATCAGATACAGAGTGTTTCTCGACAAGGACAAACAAAAAAACAAAAAAACAAAAAAACAAACAAACAAAAAAATTAAGAAATAATGGGGCTGCATCCCTGCAGTTCACTGGTGGGTTACGTGAGGTTAAGTTGTGGGAGTTATACCGAAAAGCTCCTCCAATAAGAACCACGTACAATTTTCTTTTGCTCTGCAGTATAAGAAATAGATTGGGAAGCATACTGCATGCTTCCTAATGGGGTGCTCCATGTTACATCTCCTTCAAGTGGAGAAATACTCAAGGCACAGCACTCGAAACACACCAGCTGCCTTCTTGCAGTTGTATCCTCTGGGTACCTGGGGCCAAGCACTTTGTCCAGCGGGATTTATGCGTAAGGACTGGCAGTATGTACCACAGTGCTGCAATCATCTAGTCATCCAAAACTAGCCCATCACAGATTCACACCCTGAAACCCAGAATCACCGAAGACCTAGCAGTCTGCCTTTTTCATTTGAAAACTTGACATGAAGACTAATCTAACTTCTGTGGCAAGGAACTATCTTCCCACACAGGTTAAAAAACACTGCGGACATTTTGGTTACAAGTTTTCCTGAACACATGGAGGACTGCTGCACCCTGATTCATTCACTGCTACCACTGAAGCACCCACTGAAACACTGCTACTTCTGAACATCCAGGTGACATTTTCAAAGGTACCCAAGACTGAATAGAAAGGGACTGAGCAAGAAAGTTCTAATAACTTTTTGGAAAAAAAAAAAAAAAATCAACTTAAGTGTTATGTGCCTAATATTTTGTGGATCTGGACTTAGGCCCTGAAATGCTTTAGGTGTTTTTGAAAAATACTACCACTGGAACTCAGACATTTTTTAAAGCAGTTAAAAATTGCAAAAGAAAGGTAAAGTTATCAGTTTACCTATGGGGACACTTGTATCTAGAAACCCTACACCTATAGGCCACTGATGTGATCAATACTTTTGAGAGAGAAGAAACGTCCTGTACAAGCTTTACTGACTCCATTCTTGAGTCTTTTATCATTGTTACCTTGTGTAGCAGAATTTAACACCCAAAGCATTAGTGCTACAGCCTAAATGGCAGTGGTGCCCTGTGGAAAGTGTAACGTTTTAAAACTGCTATGAGGACAGAATGCAATTCATTCAGTGTGTGCTTAGGAGTATTTCTTAATATAATGCACCTGCTAGCAGCAAGAATTAACCTCTGAGTGCTCCTTTAAAAAGCTGGTTCCAGTTTCTGCTTCATTGATGTTTCTGCTGAGATGAGAATACATGTGCACACAACTTGCTCACAAAACCCATGCTTTGGTGCCTGTATGTGACACTCAGAGCAACTTTGGCTCAAATCAAAACACTGTCTGTAAAACCGGTCACTCTCCTATTCGTCTCGATGCACCATTAAATCCTGAGCTCCCGAGAACAGTGTTTACTCTGCTGAAAATTATTCCGCTGCTTGTGGCTTTGCAGACCTCCAGCCAATGCCTATTGGTAACGCAGGTACCCCAAGGTAAACCCACAGTTCTCCTAAGGGAATCTTCTGCCGCAGAAGGAAGGCAATCGACATCAACTGGGCCAAACTTCCATTTCTCAGTCTGACAACTTGGTCCAGACCTTCAGATCAAGTTGAGTTTAGATGCACTCAGCTTTCATTCTTTTTCAAATAGCCAGGAAATGCTTCCCGATACAGGGTATCTGTGCACTTCCTATAACAGCAAGACTAAGGTGGGCAAAGTGGCCACTTAGCAGTCTATGGAGAACAGCAATTGTTAGCAAACTTATCCGTAAAAAAGTCTGACATGAAAATTCAGACATGGGCAGACAAACAGGCTGAGCTCTTTCTGTGCCACTGAAAGAGCTCTCTCTTTGTCACTGTCAGACTATCTACATTTTAAACTCTTTCTATCACGACCCAGACACCTCAGCAGAGAGCTGAGGGTGTTTTTGAGAGGGGCCTGAATAGACAAGACATCCCTGCCACAGAGTTCCTACCTGTCAAACAAGGCGGACAGGAGGGCAGGACAGCTCAGCAGCTGTGATAGAGGATGGGCCAACAAGGAAACAAACAGCAAAGGCACAATTCTCTACTTCCTTTAGATATGCCAAAGAGCAATCACCTGAGTACCAGGACAGAGCAAGGTTTTAAAACTTGTCTAGATGGCTCTAACCTGAGGTAATCAGACAAGTGCTTTCTGCTTTCGGTAGCTATTAATGTATAATTATTCCAATGTAATTGAAATTGAGCTGAACTCAAGGGCAATGACTAAATTTTAACAGGATCATGTGGCATCATTATAATTGAAGCTTTTGTTCTATTCCAGAAAAATGACTGCTTTACACCAATCTATTGCCAGGTTTTACTATTCTCATCAGTGAGACTTTCCACCGACTGAAATTCAGGAATTGTGACTCACAGTCAGCAATATAATATGTCTATTAGCAAACAAAATACGTTCAATAAACTCCTGAGCAGTATAAAAGCCTTCACTTTAGCTGAGTGTATGTCTATTTAATCCAAATACAAGGGCTTGGTTTTATATAGCATCCCATGTACGCATTTACTCTGTGAGATCACTAATAAGAAAAGGATCATTAGCTTTTGAGTACAAATGTCAAGTCTAATTGAAAGATGAATGAAAAATACCAAACCCATCAAAAGAAAAATATAACTCATGGCCTGACTTCTTAATTAATGCTCCATCAAGGGGCTTGCAGGACAGTTCCCCGCAGAGAAGAAGATTCTGAAAGATTCACTTATGCTCACTGCAAGGGGGACAAGAATGTCAGTCATCATCTTCCCTTCAGAAGGCAACACAGAGCACAGAGCCTTTCATTTCACTGTATTCCATGGACATGTGGAGCAAAAGCATTCAGATCTATGGTTTCTGATAGGCTTATTTTGGACAACAGGTATAAACACCACTTTACCCAGGTTTCTGAATAATGAATAAGGAAGAAAATTACAACTCAGTCCTGCAAACAACTGCAGGGACAGAGCTATGGTCACAGATGGGTGCTCCGGGCATCCATCTGAGCTTAGTCACTTGCAGGACAGAGATCTCCACCTTTCCAGACAAGGGTAAAAAAACAATTACATGCTTCTCAGAAAAGTCATTGCATTTCTTCTAGCTGAAAACACTGCAAGGTACTGAAATCCCCTCCATATGTAACAGTTTTATCTCAGATGGCAGCTGTTTGGCAACATGCGGACTCCAAACCTCTGTCCTACGATAGGATCAGTGCAAGCACAACAGTACTGTGCCATGGGGGTAACCGTAGATTCAAGGGAGCTTGCATGGAAAGCAAGGAACTCTATGGAGAATCACACAAGCTGGCCATCTTTAAGCTGATGCCATCACTTTGTGAGGACCTTAAAGATGCTAGCTAATTGGGGGATGACGAACGACACGCACAAGACAGACATTTACAATCTGAACAGCTGTGTCTTGCATTAAAAGACATGTAAGCGGGAGAAAAAATGACAAGAAAAGGATCATAGGAGGGTCATAATACACAAAAGTCTTGGAAAGAAAACAATTCTGTAGCAGCCTGAAGCGACAATACTGTGCAAAACTTTTACTAAGTGGCATCTTAAATATATTGATGTTTATGTAGCAGCTGAACCCAGAGGGTCACAGGTGCAGACACAAAGAGGAGAAGATGTTCTCCAGTGACCTGCAGTACACTCAATGTCCAAGCCTCAAAATGTGCAGATACCAATACATAGAAGGGTTGTAAGATAATCCAGGCAGATGGTTTAGTTAGTCTTCAAAACCTTGCCCCAGTGTTAAATCTAAGGCACCAAGACCATAGAATCAGCTGCTTTCTTTGCTGCTGACATCAGCATCAGGATGTCTTCAAAATGACGTCAGAAGGCAAAAGACTAAAGTTGTCCCCTCACCAAGTCACTGGTGCCTATCACTACTACATATCCTTGAGGGGAGTTTTCACAAGATGGGACAGTGCAACTCAGTGCTCTGAAGAAATGAAGTCTCTAGGTTCTCTTGATTTCTTGGGCACTGTTTTCTTTATAGTTGATGAGTTCGGTAGATTTTTGCTTTTCATGGATGTTGCTTTCCTCTGTTTTTGATGAGTGGTTCGTAGAGATTTCAGCCCCAGCATCTCACAGTACTTATTGCACTGGTGGAGGGCTCTGAACTGCTCAATGAAGGAAACTGAGCAGTTGCCTTTAAAACCTTTGTATCTGTAGCAACAAAGAAAAAAAAAAGAAAGCCAAAAGGGATTTCAAGATTCATTTTCAGTACAGGGAGGCAGAGTATGACGGTTGACTCATAAGCAAGTTGAAAACATTAAGCAAGTCTCTTCCACCCATGCTGTTTTGAGAAGCACTATTGTCACAGAAAATCAAACTGAGCCATTGAGAGGTGAAGGGAACCAGGTACTAAGTAGTGACAGAAAGAGGGAAAAGGGTTAAAGAAGCATAGTTCTGTGGTCTGTGTCCTGACTACTATTTTTCATTTCATTTAGATGGGAATGTAATTGTCTGCTGGCTGACTTTGTCTCAGTAACATATAAATGAAATCTGCCTCCATTTCTGTCTCAACGTCCTATTTTGCATCTCTAGTCTTCTTCTACAGAGAGGAACTAGAAAAGTTGAAACCTCGCGCTGACTGATGTCCTAGCATCGGGAATTCCACCCTAGGAGGAAAGAAATCTCTTCGGTGGATAATGCAAAGCTGAAATTTTCTCTAGAGTATCTAAGATTTAATATTTATTGCTTCTTCAGGTACATATCAAAATGGCAATGCATATTGACAGTCCCCCTTACAGCCCAGAAAAGTCGCCTATACATTTAGCTGCTGCTTTTAAACACTGTCACAATTGCCTACCCACAGAGGATAGATCACAAATTATTTCAGACAAGCTATTGTGGCCACAGTGAGGACACTCTGCAGATAATTGTAAGGTGAACAGCAGACCTTAATCTTCTCAGGAATTAATTCTTGCTGGTGGTTAACTTCAACAAGAAAAACTATTTTAGAGTTCAACTATCTCATCATAAGTATTTAGAAGTCCTTTTGTCTTCTCATGCCAATATTTTATTTTCAGATTCTTCTCTTGAAGTCATAGATTTTGAATGTTAAATATGTATTTCAATGAAATAAAGCTCCAAGTGTATTTTACTCTTATTTGTCATGTGAAGCTGTTCCCACCAGACAAGGTTACCCTCTAAGTTAAAGAGGTAGTGAGCCTACCCTGCTCTAGAGAAACCACTCAGCTAGACTGTTAGAAACAGACAGAGGAATCACAAAGGATTAAGATTTTTTCCTCTCCTCTCCTCTCCTCTCAAGTTATCTTCTTGTTTACCCAAAGGAAGTTAAAGAGGAGTGCAAATGTTACTTCAGGACTATACCCTGGAGCTCAGCAAGATAATGAACTGTTCTCTCAAACCTTTGGGGAAATAATAGACTTGAGACTTCATACCTGAGTTCCTTCACTAAAGCAAAGAGGTGCATGCTCCAGATACATTAGCAAAGCATGTTCCACTGTCAAACAGCCTCAGCAAGAAAATCTCTTTACACCGAGCAGTGAGCCTGACTCTAGAAACTAGAGTCCTTGCACTGCCAGCAAAGAGCAGTAATTTAGACTGAAATACACAGACTAATTTATCATGACTATTCAACTAATCATCGGGTCTTTCCAGCAAGTGCCGGTGGCAAAACCAGCTGTTGTTATAGCACCTTCCACTGTCACAGCGTGTCAGGGCTGGGTGCTGCAGCAGCGTGTGTAACACAGATGTCCGCAGAAATAATGAGGCAGACAGCCCTTGGCTAGCATCTGCTGACTCTGGTGTCTGAAATTCTCGATTTCTGCTGCAAGACTGAGAGGCCCCATGGCTCGTGTGCTTTGTGCAGGTGTGCTCTGGCAGAAATGCGAATGGTAAGTAGCCTCCAGGGCTATCAATTAGGTGAGAAGTTTCACTGCACTGAATGCTGACTATTTTAACTTGTGGCTGCAAGATGACTGTGCACCCTTCCTCTTGCACTCTTTTATTTCCTAGGTGGCCTTTTTGTTGCAGCTGAAGAAAATTTCTTGAAGTGTTTTTCTTATTTTATAACATTCTGATAACATTAATTTCTTTGTGGAAATAGTCTACGAGTGACAAAGTTGAGCAAAAAAAAATTCACTTTTCCTATGAAGTACACGCAAGTCTGTCTGAACAGCTTTCCTATCTGTATTTGGTATTTGTCACTTCCCATATGTCCTTGAAGGAACATCTAAACAAAGAGCTGAAACAGTAGCATTTCCTCACATGCTCCTATGAGCAAGAGACCCTTTGAATAAACTGAATACTCTGCTAACTAACTTCAGCTTTAGAATTCAACACATCAGAAATATCTGCGTAAAAGTAAAAACATATACATCTTGTCAGACAGAGGCAGAAGATTGCTATTAAAAACATGGTTATTTTTATTTTACTAGCCTTGCTCCCAAATCAAGCCATCCTCATTTCCCTTGTCTTACAACAAAAGGTTTGCATTTGATCTTGTGTCTATGGAGGTGGCCTAGATAATGCTCCTTGTCCTTTTTGGAAGTTGAGAGGCACAAGTGAGCCTGGCCTGGCTCTGTAGCGTGAAGACAGCCCCACATCTTAGAGCAGGCCATCAAAAAACTAATCTACAGATGCAAGACCACAGTTTTGTATCAGAGCCGTCCCAGCTGTTTGCTGGCCGCTGCTTCCACAGAGCCCCCCTTGTGCACTTGCAGATGGCATCATTAGCTCTGGGCAGCCCTAATAACCAGAGTGGTGTTGTAATTTGGCAGGACTTGTGAGCTTAACTCAAACCATTCTGTGCTGTTTAAGGCCTGTGGTGTATAACTTGGGGAGAGTCTCCATTAGTGGATGGCTTCTAAATTGTACAGTCCATATTGCTCTCATATGTTTTGTGTTCGATAACAACAAGCTAGCGACCGTTCAAGCCTTGACGAGTATCACTCTGTTATTTTGCACAGCAGGCTCCATTAATTCACTGACTAGATGACTGATAAATAAAACCCGGACAGAATTCCATCTCCAAGACTTGACAGATGGGGGTTGGCCCAAACTAAATCTTCCTTAAAACTGGAGGGGGAAATATTGGATTTGGCTTAAACTCCCCAATGCCTCTTGTTGCCGCATTGAGCAAAACTAAATCTGTCGATGCCCTGAAACCAGAGAGACTTTTTCCTTTCTACATTTGGCAAACAGCACTCCTGTTAATCACCATGACCATGGGTCACTGCGCTCCCAATTCCTACGTCGTTGTGTTTACCATTCTTGGATAAATACCTGGGCACTCTTGCACAGCTTCTGAGCCGGCTCCCTGCTTGCACTTAGAAGCCAATCGCTGTGCTGCGTGCCTTCTGCTTGCGTTCGCCAAAGAATCTACCGAACAGCTTATTTAAAGGTCTGATTGCCTGACGCTGCTGCGCCCCAGTGGCTGCGTTAAGAACACGTCCCAGGCTTTTCGGTTTCTAGTTCGGCTTCGCCCTCTACTGACAGAACCTGTATTGCAGCTGCTTCAGCTCATTGAATAAATTACCCTTGGCGGCTTTGGGTCCTTAGGGCTTCCAGTTGTCTGGTAAAACAGACATAGAAAGGATAAAAAAGCAGAATTCCTTTTATGAGTGTTAACTGTTGAAGACACCAGCCTCTCCACAGCCTCCACAGGAAGGAGGGGAAAGATGAATACGAAGGATTCATACATCCTCATCTAGAAACGTTTGTTCGGACTTGGAGTATGAGTCTAGACCCCACCAAAAGCCATTCATAGCAATGAGCAATAGAATAGAGGTACAAAATGTTAATACATCCTGGGGTTTGTGTTTGGTTTACAAGAAACACTGAGGAAGAAATAATGGCCATGAATAATTCATAACAGTTGCTATATGGCTTTTGCAAATTCATCAAAACCAGTTTGTACTATGACATTTGGTTATTTGAAAGCTTGACTGTACTGTGAGCATGGTGGGGGTGGGGGAGGTGGATGGTTTATTCATTTCTTTTTTTCCCCTGATCACGAGTTTCATCTCAAAGAAGAATCAGAACTGTATTTACATTCCAAACAGGGACAATATGAATGTTCTCTCACTCATCACAGACCACAGAAACATTTCCCAAGGATAATTTTGGTTCGTCCCAAGCAATTGGCCCAGACCTAGAGGCAGAGGAACTGTCTCAGATCAGTGAGGTCATTACCTCTCCAAAGTGTGGTTGAGGAAACTGGGAATTTCTACAGGCAATTACACTGAACTATCACCTTCGTACCTTCTCTAATAATATCGTTAAAAATATAACACTAGCATACTGTATTTTTTATTTAAGTGGGACTGTGTATGTTGTCCCCAACATATGAGATAGACAACCTCTCATCAGCATGGCTGCACTCTACCAAAAGCATCAACAGCCAGTAATACTTAGGAATTCTGCATACGTGTTTGTTCTCTCCATCCAGGATTGCAGAATCAAAAACCAAACTGCAGATATGAATGCAGAGGTGTCCTTTCTGGGAAAGGAGCAGGAAAGAAAAATACAGGACTGGGAAAAATCTGTTGCCTTGTAGCAATATCATTAGCTAAATGACAAACAAAATAACACTCAACATTTTTAAGAGGCTTTTCATGAAGGGAAATGGTATTTCCTTATAATGGACTGACATGATCTACAGGTCATGTCTACAGCTTGAACTGTATATTCATTTTCTCACTCACCTTCTTCTTCCCTAGTCCACCATGTGTTTTTACAGGAGGAATTTCCCATAGTGAGCTGGACAAAAACATCCATTAAAGCATTTCTATAAGTCTCCTGATTCCAGAGAACAGTGCTGCCTAAATAAATTTTTTATGAGTTCTTTGTTTTATAACGGGATGACACAACTTCATTTCAACTGATTTTGCTTTGGATCCACAACTAAAAGAGTAAATCAGTGTAAGTTTTTAATAGATCCCAGCCTGCAAATGTTGAGGATTTTCCCAGAATATGCTGGAGTCAATTTTTCAGTATGTTTTAAGGTACTGTGAGGCTTTTTTTCCTGTACCATGGGTATCTAAACAAGCCCCAGTTTACTGTAATGACTGAATACATGTGATCAGATCTCCTTTTTCCTGACACCTTTTCAAAGAAGAGAATGAATTTAAAGCATTGGTCTCAGACATCTACTCCGACCCCCTTTCCCTTACAGCAGCCAGCGGGTTTGCATGGCTGCTGACACTGCCTGTTCCTATCAATGGCTCTTTTGGCCTGTGCTATAACTGGAAGGTTTAATTAACAGAAACTTAAGAGAAGTGGAATAAAGTTAGAATGTTAAAGACCTGTATCTTTGCACACATGCTTACATGTCCCAGAAGACCAGAAGCCATGGCATAACTAGGAAAACAGGCCTCCTCTTTTAAAAAATATTCAAAAGAGATATTTTCTTAGAGCTCAGAGTTACTGATTTTGAGAGAGAAGGGAAAGACTTACCATCAAACCCCTTAATACATTTCCTCTTTTATCAGGTAAGTGGCCTACACAAATCTAAATAGACACCTTTCCTCTACCCATGCAGCTGACAAGACAGGCTCAAGAAGAGCTTACAGTCACTGCCTGAGGCAGGAAGGAAAACTAACTCAGAGTTCTAAACTGAGAAAAGAGTCTTTATAAAAGCTTGTGTCATGAATAGATTGTCTGAAGCTTTGGCGTTTTGCCAGCTGCAAGGGGGATTTCAGCTGCATTGTCTCATGCAGTCACCGTACCAACCCTTTAAATTCCTTGCACAAAGGCCAATACAGACTTTGGCCCCTTTCAGGGCATCTCCTTCTCTAGTTCCCACAGTACTGTGAGGGATATCCTCTCTTCCTCCAGGGTAAGAGTAGGAGGGGAGAAGGGTCACCTCAGCTACTGGCAGCACTATCTAGTAGTAGAGCTAGACAGGTATAAGCAGTTGTATTGGCATTTGCTGGGGCAGGTGCTAGGGAGCGCAAGCCCAGCTGGAGCTCTGGCTCCAACAGCAGCTGAGCTTGAGGTATTTCCTCCACGGTCAGCAGCTCTTGACAGTACAAACAGCAGGTCTTTCATTGTACCCCAGGCTGGAGCCAGTGTTGGCCCTGCATCTGCAGCCCTACCTTCCTCCAGTTGATATATGCCACCAGGTAAAGCGCTTCACTTCTAAGTCACCAGAGACCTTGACTTCATTCACAAAATGCCCTTTGAATAGGCCTATTTTAAGGGAGGCATGAGGAAAAAGCAAAGCCCAATCTACCATGTAGCCCCCAGCCTATTAGGGCAAAATAAATGTGTTTCCCTTATAGGCAGTCTCCCATAAATATGAATGAAAATAAGTTAAAAGAGTCAGGTGAGGACAGTCTTCTTCACAGGTTAAAGCAAGAAGAAATGTCCAGTGCACCCTCCCCCAACATATTTACACCATAAAGAGATTGATGGGTAAAGCAAAACCATGCTGTTGAGAAATCATTTTTCACTCACCCTTTGGCCAGTGTTGCTATGCCAATGTCAGTTAACTTCATTCCTACACCTACAAGGCATCAAGGAAACAGAGAGCTTATGTTAGACTAGGATTTCTAGGAATATCTTCAGATTCAAAAGCACCATATGTAGAGTAATTAAGTATTATTTCTTGACTCACGGTTTTAATTTTAGTTATTTGTCACCGTTTTTCCCAAACATTTTAAAGCACCCCAATTAAAAATAGGATGTCTGTGCTCTGTATCACTAACAATTCAATTTCTCTAAGTCATACCTTCTTTCCTGCACTAGACAGCTGGGGGGGGGGGGAATGTTACACTTTGATGACAGCATTTTAAGAAAGATGCAAGATCTTTGTTTATGCACCTGCTCCAAGATATGTATATTTATGGGGTTTGTGGTTTTGCTGCTTTGTAAACTTAGACTACAGTGTTTATCAGCAGGAACTGCGTATTTGCTTGCCAATCAAATAGCAATAGGCCAGTAAAACTCATTTTTATATTTTGGGTGAGAGATCTCAAATCTCCTTCTCATTCAGTATTTAGAAAACCTTGGGGGTTTTAAACCTGTTCCTTTGTTGACTTTTTATAGGCAAAATCCAGTCCTGCAGCGTGCAAGTTTTTCTGTACAGAAAAATTACGGTCTTGAGACCATTTTCCTGGGGAAATGCCCTCAGAAATCTCAATTGGTATGCCTGAAAAATGCAGCCTAGACACTCAAATGGGAAGATAATCGGGGGGGGGGGGGGGGGGGGGCAGGTTTGCCGCCACCAGGGGGCGCCCGTCCCCCGTGGGGGGCCCAAGCATGCAGGCGCGGGAAAAACCCCTCGCCTGTTGTTCTCTCCCCGGG